>JAXBDA010010048.1:0-11290 GCA_036023075.1 Gaultheria prostrata
AAAAGTAAGAAAATGTAATGATTGAAGGGTAAAATGAGAAAAGTAGATTTTGAAAAGTGCAATGATTGTGTTCCCTTATTTAGTTGGAATCCCCAAAAGGGACCATAAAATAGGGACGGAGGGAGTAGTGAAAAGGGACCAATATTTTGGAAGAGTATCATTTTGGTAATGTGATGATGTTATGTTGTAAACCAACCATGCGCTCCTTCCCAACTGTATAATTTTGGTATCTGGAAACAGTAAATACTAGTATTTCTGTTTCCTATTTTCCCAAATGCTTAATTTTTTTGAAGACTGAAGATTTGGTTAAAAATTTGGTGGAATGTAACTTGGGTTCTGAAGTGTGTCCAACATATTATGGTGATTATGATTTGTTTCTAGTGTTGCTCGTTTCTTGGAATCACGGGGAATGGTAGAGGATGCAATGGAAGTAGCTGTAGACCCTGACTACAGATTTGACCTAGCCATACAGCTGGGCAAACTGGAAGTTGCACAGGTAAGCTTTTAATAGGGGCTTGGAACATTGTCAGCATCCGGAGTGTTCTATAGCATTGGTTATTAGCATATTATGAAGATTTATAATAACATAGTAGTGAATCCTGAGCAGAATTTCATTTTTCTGCTTACAGGAAATTGCCGCAGTAGCACAGAGTGAATCCAAATGGAAGCAATTGGGTGAATTAGCCATGTCCACGGGAATGGTACTTTCGCCACCTTAATGGACATAAGTTTGTTTGTCTGAGTTTTTTCCGCTGCAGAAATTCTCAATACGAGTTTGTTTCATGTTGGGATCCGTATTTTAATAATGTTGACCAATGAACATGTAACGGTTGTTTTTTTTTGTTTTCCCAAGACATATCTGCAACTTGTCTCCCCCTATGTGTGGATGACAACTTATGTACAGTAGCTATTCTTTTTACCTTGATTTTAAACGTCTTTTGCTTCCTTGTAAGAAGATTCATTACTGAACTTGTTATGATGATTGGAGTTGTTCCTGTATTACCAATGATATGCTTCAGCTGGTAGTTTTTCTCCGTGTCTTTGTGTACATTTTTAACATGGCAGTTGAATGTCTTGCAGTTAGAGATGGCAGAGGCATGTTTAAAGAATGCAATGGACTTGAGTGGTTTGCTACTGCTTTACTCTTCTTTAGGAAATGCAGAAGGGATTCTAGAACTTGCATCTCTTGCTAAAGAGAATGGGAAGAACAATGTTGCCTTCCTTTGTCTTTTTATGTTGGGTAAATTGGAAGAGTGCCTACAGCTGTTGATTGACAGGTGGTATTTTTCTCTTGTTCCTTTCTTTCATTCCTCAATGAGTCCTTCAGTCGGTTAGTACTGATTTGGATGGTATTCTGGAATTCAATCTCCATGCAGCAATCGGATACCTGAGGCTGCTTTGATGGCACGATCTTATCTTCCAAGCAAGGTTTCAGAGATCGTTGCAATTTGGAGAAAAGACTTGAATAAGGTTACCTTTATCATTCACCCATCTCTCCGTTGTTTATGAATTATTCAATCCCAAACTCGGGTTTGAATCGAATCATTGGGAAATCTAATAAAGTGGCTTAATTTGTGCTAGAGATTTGTAGGATATTTTCTTTTCAGTTTGGCCTTGGGTCTTCCCTACTTGTTGAATACTGTAGTGCCTGGAGAATAACAGAGTTGTGTTTGCACCATAAATTGCAGAGCAGGGAGTTTGTGTCATTGTTTGTACTATTCTAATCCTTACGCACTCAACAGGTTAATCCGAAAGCTGCAGAGTCTTTGGCTGATCCCGAAGAGTATCCTAATTTGTTTGAAGACTGGCAAGTTGCTCTTGCCGTTGAATCGAAAGTTGCAGAGACAAGGTTCTGTAGTGTGGCTTTTTACTACATTTCCTTATCCTTATTAGAATCAACTTAAAATGGAATGTTTATCCTTGGAGTATACGTATGTTTGTTAGTTGTTACCACTTACCCCTGCCAAGCAAAAAAAGAAATGTAATGTTACTGCTACAATCTAATTAATGTACATGTTGCAAATACTTTCCTTAGATCTCTCTCCATCTTCTAAACTTCATGTGTATTACATTGCCTGTGACTGGCGTATGCAGTTAATTTTTGGGTATCCCTTAGGATTACTTGAAGCGTTGTCTCTATGTGGACCAATATTTTTCCGAATGCCTGAATATTTCTGCATTGCATATAAGTAGAAATAGTTACATGCGAAATTTTATTACAGTCCATGGTGCTTATGTATCTTCCTTCCTGTAATTCCTTTCTAGGGGATTATATCCTCTGGCAGCGGAGTATGTAAACTATGCCGACCGACCGCATGTTAACCTTGTGGAGGCATTTCGAAATTTGCAAATGGATGAAGATGCACCACTTGAGAATGGGGACCTGACTCATGAGGTAAATCTCCTCTCTTATGGTACAACTTTTTAAATCCGTTAGGAGTTTTTCTGTCTTAAGTTGTTAATATTATATATTTAGACGCCTTCAAAGAGTTGCTTGCCTTCTTATATACTCCCTCCATCCCAAAATGGTAGTCTCTTTTAGGATTGCGTGCCATTTTCCACGGCTTATATCTTTTAGTTTGTAATATTTTTTATGATTTGAAAAACTTTGTATAATAGAACTAATTAAGATCTATCAAACAAGATCCATAATGCATATTTTTTGAAGTTCACATTAAAAGACATAAGCAGTTGAAATGGCACGTAGTCCCAAATGGACTATCATTTTGGGATGGAGGGAGTATCTTTTTGCCTCCTAATAAGTGTCACCAGTCTCCTATATTACGAGATTTAGATGATTTAAATATTGGTTTGTTGATCATATCGTTTTTAGTTAAGCTACTTAAACCAATATTGTAGTGCCTATTTAAATATTCTTTTCCTTTTATCAGGCTGAGGAAGAAAATGGAGAAGAGGAGCAAGAAGAGGTGCACGAAAAGGGCCAAGAAGAGGAACAAGATGAAGGTCAAGAAGAGGCTGTTGAGGCGGATGCTGACTCAACCGATGGGGCAGTACTAGTTAACGGAACTGAGGCTGACGAACAGTGGGGTACGAATAATGAGGGACATCCATCATCAGCCTAAAGCAATTGGTTGGGGCAGTGTAAAAATCCTGATTTGTTACGGGTGATTAATTGATCTCTAAGTTGTCATCTTTAACTCATATTTTCACCATAGATATTGTTGCCCTTTAGGATTAGCTTGTTTAATAGCTGCTTTTAGTTTTAGTATGTGTCATGTTTTCACAAGCTCATACACAGTAACACCATAAGAATTACTATTGTTCTTAGTTGACCTAGTAATCTTGTATTATAGCTCTGTTGTTAGAATATTGCCTTTGTTTTTTTTTTTTTTTTGGTTTCTGACTTCCTATTGTTGTAGCTTGAAATTTAATGTGTTTTGTCTGCTTTTTCTTCATCCCTCACTTTTATGCAGTTTTACAATGGTCTGAAGTTGATTTGTCTTATGTTTTTTCTGATTATGTTTTATCTACGCTGCAGTGCTTACACCACATCGCGAGGGCCAGTGAAAATAGTTGGTCCCTGCTGTATCAATCCCTTTTCTTATGGTAAGAGCCTTGTTTTTGCATGAAAGGGATTCTGCTGTTTTAAAACATACTCCCATCCTCCATCTTTTAGATGCATCCTCCAGTTCAAAAAGAAAACAAAATCCTTTTACATGCATCCTCAAGACTTTCAGACTTTTGGATCATTTACAAGTCTAACTGCCTTACTGTGATGAATAGTTTGTCTGAACTATTTGCATGTAGTGATAGTTAAATGATACTTATTTGAGCTCCACTGCCGTTTGTGAGCTGGGGCGGACGAAAGGGGTTGCCGGGGGGAGCCCAGGGCCCCCGCTCAACTCCAAATGTTTTCTTTAAGTGTACTAGTTTTTGAGTTTAACTTATAAAAGTTCTATAAGATTAGCCCTGCATAGCCTGTGGATGAAAAAGTATCTTAAAGTAATTAGATGTGCGGAAAAAGGGAAAACACCCTATTATTCTAAGTTTTCAACAATTTTTTGGTCGCGTTGTGTAAAATAAAATGACGGTTACATATATGCACACAAACTTAGACCTACCATGTAGCAAGATTTAGATAAGGAATACGATTTTGTGATTAGAAATTTTTTTCTCTCCCTCTCTCTTGATGATGAGGAATATGTTTCTCTGTATTTTTGGCCAGGTTGTCTTTAGGTTTTGCTTGAGAGATGAATGTGGGACCAATTGAGGCTATGATGCTGTGGTGTGATTTTTGTAGCCATGGAATTTTGTGATTAGCAGATATTATAGACAGCTTTCTGTGTTTTAGTTAAATTCATTTAGTTGCTCCTAGTTATGTAGAGTACTCTTGAGGTCAATTTTCTTCCAAGTATTTTACTTGCCATTTTGAATGTAATGAAGTTGATCAAGGCCTCTCAATTTTCAACATTTATGCTTTTTGTTTTTGCCCCTTGTGATAATTGGAGCGCGTGGGACCCACAACATCAGACGACTGCGAAGTCATCTGCGATCCGTGTCTGTGTCTGTAAAATTTCTGTTCAAATTTTGTTTAGTCCAGTTCTAAACACCAGAAATTACTCTTTTTTTTTACTGGTAGAGAGCATTTTATTTCTGTTCTGTGGCTTGTTTCAACAAGCTGCACTAATCCTATGAAACAAATTTTCATGATAATGAAAATTATCATTAGATTGTGCAGATAGTACTCCCTCCGTCCATTTTATAGTGTGTACATTTTCATTTTGGGTTGTCCCTTAATAAGTGTGTTTTGAAAAGTTAGTGGGTACATTTCCTATTTTGCCCTTAAAAGTAGATTCATTTTTAAAAAGTTAGTGGGTATTATTATATTGATAATGGTAACTAATGAAAAACAGATGTAAAAATTGTAAAAGTTGATGTGAGAAAAATAGTTGGAATTTCCGGGTAACACACTTAAAAAGGGACGGAGGGAGTATTATTTATTGGAAATTACTACATTTTCTATATGCACCTGGGAAATCCAAAATTGAGCTACTTTTATCTTCTTGAGATTATTCGACTTCTGTATGTATTTGTTTTCGGGAAAGGCTACAATACACTCCCCTTATTTGAGAGTGAATTTGTATCATACACACTACTATAAAAATTATGAATCGATTATTTCTTATTAATAAAAGTTGTATGATTTTTTTATAAAAGTTACGAGACGCACAAAATGTTATTAATCATAGAAAATGTTACGAATTATGTTTGCTGAAAAGTTTCGAAACATTAAAAAATATTACGATTGTGAATGAGGCGGCATAATATGGATCATACAATAAGTGTATATGGTATACATTTTTAATGAATGTGTATCGTAGCCATTACGGTTTGGAAAGAATAACAAATCGACCATTATAACAGATGAGATTCATTTGGTTTGTTACTTTAAAAAGATGCCTGGGTTGTCTAAAAGGGTGGGGGGTTTTATTAAGTTATTCTTAGGTATGGTCACACGCTATTCTAATCTTTTTAACAACCAAACCACAATAATGAATTAATATTAATATGTTCACACACAAACCCACACACATCTCACAAAAAATAAATGGATATTGATTTCTATTTTCTACCACTCCCTATTTGATGGAAACACTAATTATTTTGTCTTTTAGATGGTCAATTCCCAAAACAATCCCTGAAATTTGTAAAAAGTGTATGCATGAAAAGACTGTTTCGTAATTTCACTCGCTAAAAGAAAAAGAAGAGTGTTTTCATCAATTAAGGAGTGTAGAAATCAATCCTTAAAATTCTAAAACCATACATGCATACACAAACACAATTGCTTACTCACTTCACATGATGGATGGGGCCAGACATCATGAAACATATTGAGCTACAATGTGCGTGCGTGTTTAAGTGTTTTGTGTGTTTAGGGCCCACTTATCATGCGCGTGGGCGCTTAGGTATAAGTCTTTGGGTATGCATGTTTTGTTTAAATTTTTTTTGTTAGAGTATTGATTTTCGCACTCTCTTTTTTACTATACACACTTCTTTTTTATTTCTTCACGTTAATTTACCATGCTACCAATTGAAAGGAGAGTGCGGAAATCACTTTCCTTTTGTTAAGTGGAACAGTGGGACATTAGCTATGAGTTTTGAACAAACTGCTTTTATGAAAAAGGAAAAGAAAAAAGGAGGATTTTTCCAGATAAAAAAAGAAAAAGAAAAAAAGGTAGACCGATTATCCCAATAAAACCGGATTCCGGTCCGATAGTTACCGAACCGAGCCAACTATTTTGCTCAGAGATGATACGTACAATAATCACACACAGATACACCAAAAAACGGTAGTACAATATTCGCGTACTAGGGTTGCAGAGACAGTTGTTGAATCGCCATTGAAATTGGAAGCGACCCAGTTGTGACTGAGATTTCAGCTCAATTCCTCAACGATAATTTTCCCTTTTGTTGACCAGGTTTTTATCTACTCAGTACTGATTAAATCCGTATGTTCGTAGGTCATTTGTATTCATGCTTCAGAGAATTTGGACGTGTCGTTTTTGAAGATCTTGATTGTTGTTGCGAATCTTCTGTTTCTTGATCAATTTGAGATATTAGTCTTCTGGGTCTTTTTCGTATTAAGTAGGGATGACTTCTGAAGTTGGGGAAACTGTAAAAGGAAGTAGTAGTTAGGACTTAATGTTTTACTACTATTGAACATAAAGGGCTTGGGAAAACGCAATAGAAATGGGAATTTTGTATCTTATTGTTGGTTTTGTTTTTCTTTTTACCTTTGTTATTGATTAGTGTTTTTTTGACAATATGATGATCTGATGTTTCAATTCTTGCTGATCCAATTGTTGCCCAATGATCGTTATCTTGATTTCTTTATAGTAGCTAATGACATCTCACATGAAATCTGTTTAATCGGGCGTGAAAATTGTCAGTTTTTGACCAAATTACGTGTTTTGGAGTTGGTGACTTGAGATGCATTTATGTTGATAGGTTTTGTAATGATTGTCTGACAACTGTTTGATTGAATTTGTAGCAATATGTTTCGAAATTACATTCTTATATATTTATTTAATATTCTCTTTTTGCATTCCTAGATATCTTAAGCCACTGAATGTAGGAACTATGTGGTGATATTCCTTGACATTTGATTAAATGTCATGAATATGATTGGTAGGAGAGAAAACTGAGATTGTTGTGAGTTTACCAATTCTTTTTGGGAACATGGATGTGCACTCGGAAGAAGATTTTATACTACTATTTAATGCTCACTAAGGCAAGCCTCGTGTTGGTGATAATGATTCAACTAATTTTGGGAAACGTCTAATCTTTTGAAATAGGGAATTTGATTAAGAAGTCTTCCATGCTGATAATGTGTTACATGCTAATTTTGGGAACTTCTAGTTGGCTTTAGTATTGTTTCCATTAGTCTGATTACTCATTGTGAATTACAATTGCTGTAACGGGAATGAATATGCATTTGATTTTAAGGCGGTACGATGTGAAATCCCTGACCTATGGGAGCTTCACTGCCACCAAAATGGCATAGGGTAATATGGTAAACAGAGTTGTCAGAAAAGCGCTGTGAATCTTACTATAGCTAGCGCCTTCAATTTGGAACTCTAGACGTGTGATGATTGGAGTAATTCCCCACATGGACTTGAGGGAACTGGGAATTCATAGTCTCTGGTTCGCTGGTTCTTATTCTCATACTATTTGGGTTCTGTTTATGTTTCCTATTCTTCATTTATTTGGCTCTGGGTTCTGTTTATGTTTCCTATTCTCCTTTTATTTTGCTTCTGTTTTGTTTGCATGGGTTGTTAGACAAGATCTTATTTTTCTTGGATGTAAGATGTGCTCGGTTTTCCTTTTCATGTTGTTGGGCTGCTAGATTGCACGAAGTTTTATATTTTTCATTGTGAAAATTGTATGATAGAAGGTATTGTTTCCATTAATCGATAAGAATATGTAATTTTCGGGGTATTAAGTATGTTGATAAATGTGTATCCCCCATTAATTGTCCCACATCAGCTGGCGCTGGTCGTTACATATCCTCTCACATACTAAAACTAATTAATCTTAGATCACTTATGCCTTTTATACTAATTACTCTCTCCACCGGCAAAGATAGTCCACTACCAAAAAACATCCAATTTTGGGATAAAAAAATAAAGCACTTCCTTGCATTATTTAGTACATTTCTTGATTCAAAATTAAAGAACTACTTGAAATTTTGGTCCAAAAATTGTACGTCGCTATGTGATAGACTATCTTTGTGGAACAGAGAGAGGGATAATATTGATTTTAGGTGCCACCTCCGAGTCGGGATCCTGGCTTCCTCCCTGATATGCAGTGGGCTTATTAGTCATGTCTGCTATAGCTGCTTATTGGATATTAATTGTTTCTGTACGCTTTAGTGACTGTTGTTCTGAATTCCTGCAGAAATCACCTTCATCCCATTGCTTGTGAGGGCACTTTTCAAGTTACAGATTGTTTCATTTTTTACTTTTCCAAATGGGGGATACAGAAGATATCCTCCCTCCTTCAAAGAAGAGGGCTGCTGGTAGGGAACTATCCAGAGAAAACCCAGGTCTCGATGATGAGGAAGAGGCTTATGAAGAAGAGAGTGGTACTTTCAAGAGAGCTAGTGATGATGTGCTGGCAACTAGAAAAATTGTGAAAGTTCGTCGTCATCAACCATCATCAGCGCCTTCGTCCAATCCTTTCGCCGGTATCCGCTTGGTTCCTTCTGTGGATTCCAGCTCTGCTGTATCTGAAGCTACTACTGAAGTGGAAACTGAAAAAATAGCTTTAGAAGATGTGAATAAGGAAACTGACAAGGCGGAAGATGATAATGGTAAAGAGAAACCTGATACTGTTGACGCGGGAAGCAAACCTGAAGATGATAATCGTAAAGAGAAACCTGATACTGTTGACGAGGGAAGCAAACCTGAATCATCAGAAGAGAAGCCAACAGGAGAGGATAAAACTGCGAAGAATGAAGACATTAAAGAAACCGATGTTGCCACGGCTGAGAACGACAAGAAAGATAATGGTAATGGAGACATAGAAAAAGGTGCAGATGCTGGGTCTTTGAGCTCTTTCCACCAACTTTCAAGCAGCAAAAATGCCTTCACAGGACTTTCTGGAACTGGGTTTTCCAGTTCTACCTTCTCATTTGGGCCGATTCCAAAAGAAGGACCTCCCCTAGGTTCTGGTTCTAGTTCCTTTTTTGGACTTAAAACTGACCAACCTTTTAGTTTCAATATTTCCAGTAATGGAAATGCTTCCCTCTTTGGTACACCTGGGACTTCTGTTGGTACTAGGAGCGAGGGAAGTGGATCGCTATCTATGCAGGAGGTTCATGTTGAGACAGGTGAAGAGAACGAGAAGTCTGTTTTTACAGCTGATTCTGTGCTGTTTGAATTTGCTGAAGGAGGGTGGAAGGAGAGAGGGAAGGGTGAACTCAAGGTTAACGTTTCCATAAATGGGACTCGGAAAGCGAGGCTCTTGATGAGAACTAAAGGAAACTATAGGTTGATTTTGAACGCGAGTCTTTACCCAGACATGAAGCTTGCTAACATGGAAAAAAGAGGCATAACATTTGCGTGCATTAATAATGCCTGTGAAGTGAAGGATACCCTTTCTACTTTTGCTTTGAAGTTTAAAGATGGTTCCATTGTTGAAGAGTTCCGTGAAGTGGTCACTGAATATAAAAGCAAAACGGCTGCTGTTTTGAAGACACCGGAAAATTCTCCTTAGGCGTCGGATTATTGAGAGTAAGATGAAGTTTTGTGGTCAGAGTACTATATTTCCTTTCGAAATGTTACTTCCCTACCTGTTTTCCTCCTTAGGAGTGTAGGGGAAAAATAGATTGGGAAGCTTGTTTCTAATGTCTATTTAGCAGAGGTAATAGAGTCCTGGGTCGGACTGCATGTTTTATAGCTCTAAAGATATGGAGTGCTAAAATGTCAGTCTTCACTTTAAATCAAAAGGCAACGTGGTTGGTTGGATGTAAGATTTTCGGAAAACCCTATTATTGCTACTAAGGTTTCGTGCTACATTGCCTTTGCTTTGATTTATAAGATTTCAGATCATGTTCGATCTGTGCTGCTATCTTTGGAAACGGGTATATTTTGTAGTAATTTTTTGTAAATTTTGGTCGTCCATTTCCTTCTGAAGTTGTGCTGCATCTGGGTACTACAACGAGCTTGTTCTCATCCAGCATTTTAAAAACTGAAGGATCATAATCTTAAATGCCAAATACTATTCTCATTGGCTTTGAAATGCTAGCAGTAGATAAGGTTTGTACTCCTACAGGAATGCCAGTGTTGGGTAATTTGGTTACTCTTATCTTATGTATGGCACCGACATGCCCACTGAGGCACGGGGAGCTCTCCTCAGGTGAGAAATGTACCGGCTGTTGAAACTAGACCTCTCCCTTTCTCTCTCTGCTCTGTAATTGCGCATTTGGAGGTCTTGACTTCCTCACATGCTATCATTTTGTCTTATACTAGGCTTCACATTCACGGGATATACTACGACAATAGGGAGACTCAAATGGTACCCCTCTATCACTTTTATAGTGTGTACATTTTTATTTTGGGTTGTCCTTTAATAAGTGTGTTTTGAAAAGTTAGTGGGTACATTTCCTATTTTGCCCTTAAAAGTAGATTCTTTTTTAAAAAGTTAGTGGATATTATTATATTGATAAGAGTAAGTAATGAAAAGTAGATGTGAAAGAAAAATAATTGAAATTTCCAAGTAACATACTTAAAAAGGGACGGAGGGAGTACCATGTTTGCCTGCACGCTACTGTTTTTATACTTTGAAAAGGATCATAATGTCCTCGACAGAGCTTCATGGACAAAAAAAAAGGGCAAATTTCACTAACCTCCCCTGAGATTTCTAAAATAACACTGACCTCCCCTGCTTTTCTAAAATAACAAAAAGTACACCCCTGCCGTTACTTTTAAATGGATGGCGTTAGTATTTGCGAGAAAATGACCAAAATACCCTTCTTAATTCACTTAATGCTAATTTTTTTACATATAATAAATATATATTTTTTCTTTCCATTTCTTTCCCAATATATATGCATTTTTTCTTCTAATATCTAAACTATTTTTTTACATATTCATTGTTTTTTTTTAAAATTGTGTAGCCAACTTATATTTTATAATTTCAATGTTATAAGTGACAATAAATTGAAAACCTGGACATCACCATGTAAAGTAAAATATTGCTTTACATATATAGTGAAATGAGTACGTATACATATATTAAAAGAAATATGAACTAAAATTCAGAAAAG
>JAXBDA010010049.1:0-11279 GCA_036023075.1 Gaultheria prostrata
TAGTAAGTAGTTAATCTCGATAGGTTTCTTAGTTAATCAACCAATTGAGTCAAGGGGTGGCTACCTAAGAGCCAGGTTTCACTAAAATTCGTCACTTTGAGTCTCGCACACGTTCACACCTTCCCTGCGGATTCGATATACCCGGTCTTACCGGTAAAGTGCTACACCGGTCCCTAAGTCCTACGCTTGAGACGTCCCTAATTTTGCCACACGAAATCGGTCAAGCAGGTATACACATTTTTCAAATAGATCACTTAAAATGAGATAGAGAGCATTATTTTTAAAAGATTGACCCACATTGATGGAGTAACTTTTATGGAGAATGGATAAAAAAGTAGTTAATTTAATAAATACGAAGGGATAAAATAATACTAGGTTTCAATAAGGAATAAAATGGGAGAATAAGATTGTTTTGTAGTTGAAACAAGAGAGGAGGGTGTACATAACACCCCTCACCCCGTAATCCCAACCACTTTGCCAACTCACTGGAGTATTATTTCCATCTATGGAACAAACAATTGTTTTTTTCACTTCCAACCATTTTACTATTTCATTTTCTTTACCACTAGTACTACTACTTTTGATGTTTATTTTTACTTGCAACCATTTTGCTATTTCATTTTCGACTACTTTTGATGCTTTTTATTCAAACCTAATGAACCCCAAAGAGCTTATTTTCTAATACTCCAAGGTGCACAATTCGTTTTTATGGGAATGATGGGGAAAAATTGATCCCCCGATAATTGATTGGGAGCAGAGAACCGGATGAGATACCTTTACAAAGAGGATATTCCCTCCAGATCCCAGTATAACAATACTAGGATTTAGCATATTTCTCCCTCATATGCTGCTGCTGCTGCTGCTTTCATCTAATCCAAACGATTTCAATCACAAACTACAAGCCCAGTATCAAATTTCTCTACACAATAAAACTTCCTTGCTAGCATTGAACTACTGATGAATTCACAAATCTGCTAATCAATCACTCAACCATATGCCCTTTATCATACTGTTAGTTCTCTCTCTCTCTCTCTCTCTCTCTCTCTCTCTCTCTCTCTACATCTGATCGTGGAGTGAAAGCTACGTGCTAAAGCAGTAGACACGTCCACAGCAATGGCAGCAACAGAATTTGAAGGACAAAACCAATGGCCATGCCAACTGGTGCAAAAAAACATTTGTTCTAAAACTGCAACACATCCTCTCTCTAAGGCAACTTCAACACATACTCTCTCTAAAGCAGCTTCACTGCAATCAAAGTTTCTGCTAACCAAAAGGTTCAGTAACATATAGTCAATCTTCCACGCTCTCGGAAAGAGTAGTTGGACAAGAATTAAGAGGCGTACCAAACCAAGAGCCAATAAGTGGCGTAAAATAGAAACACATAAACGCAAGGGGAACATATCAACTATATACTGTACTCTCTAAATGAGCATGTGCATCACATTGTTATATGTACAGCAGAACAATTTCTCCTGGCTGACTTTGGGAAAATCCAACACATTTATCACCCAGAGTGAAATTTGTGGGGGCAAATGTACACAGCAGAAAAATACACCAAAAAATGAACAAGCAAAGACAAGTTTCTGTTAATTTCCAAGAGAGAGAGACAAGTTTCAGCACCCAATATTCCAGTGAGAACTAGACATGAGTGAATAAGTTGATAGTATTGCGAAACAAGGAACAGAATGCCAAACCAGTACAATAAATAGCAATTGGTAATGTAAAAATTGTTCCTTTTAACTAGTGGAAAATTTGTTGGAACATCTGAATGCATAGGCCGCACATGAATCAAAGCGACCAAAGCCAGAATCTCAGTCCCAGTGAATTACTAATTGTTATCGGCAACGTACAGCGCTGAGAGCACTATGGAATAATCAAAAGTGCATCAGAGACTCTAATTTGTTGCCAGTTTCACCAAAGCATACATCTTTTCAGGCAGGCAGGAAGGAAGATCCTACCAAAAACAAAACAATTTCATAGAGAAAAATATATGCAGAAAAGAGAGGAGGAGAAGAAGGCTCAGAGTTAATTGATGGCATCAACAAGCTCGTAGAAAGCTTTCATAGTTTGATGGTATAACATTGCTCGTCACTGCCTTATAGTTTACTCCATAGTTAATAATAATCGCAAAGGACAATCAACAACATCAAGAAAACTAATGAAATACAATACAATCTAAGGCCTCAGAAGCCAAAAACACATCAAAGAAGTCTTTAGTGACTTCTCATATGGTACGGACAAATGTATATGTATGCATCATTGGCCACTTGTATTGGATCACTGAAGCTGCCTCAGTGTATTCAGGGTTTATGTGTACGTATAAGTGGAGAGAGAGAGAGAGAGAGAGAGAGAGAGAGAGACCCTTTGGTACTGCCTTGATGAATGAATCCGATGACTCTTCTATCTATTCTATAAAATCGCCCTAAACAGTAGAAGCTAAACTAAAACCTCAAACATACAGAAAGCAGAGTGTGATAGAAACACGGCAGAGCAAACCCTATACGGAGCTTATATATATATATATATAGAGAGAGAGAGAGAGAGAGAGAGGCAGATGCGCTTGGAAGCCCTAATTTTTCCGACCATGAAATTACCACAATAACCCTAACTTGTTGAATTTTCTCTTTACATGCACTTTGGATGGATTGAGAGGAAGGGGAGAAAAATAAAGGGTTCTCTCTCTCTTGTCTCGCCCAAAGCTCATCACAATTGATGAGATTTGTGAGAAAGTATATTCATTGACGAGGTTTGATGAGAAAGAAAATGGACCAATGAATATCATCATTCATTCTAGTCGTTTCTTTCCTCTTTCAGTTATTCAAATAAATGAAGGGAATTGATAATGGCACTCCCTTTTTTCTCTATTGGCACTCTTTTTTTTTGTCTTTACATGTAAAATGTAAGAGTAAATTTACCTAATAAATACAAAAAGGGAGTGTCAATAGAGAAAATGAGAGTGCCAATAACACTTCCCTAAATGAATTACTACAATTCCTTTCTTTTCTTTTGCACAATGTTTCAATTTCACAATCCAAACGGCTTTTTTTTCGCATTCTTTTCCTCCATTTTCCACAATCCAATGGCTTTTTACTTGTTAGTGCTAATTCAATACCTTAATTCATGGTGGGAAAGAAAATAACCAAGTACTAACACCACGTAACAAAAGGCAATTCTACTCTCTCTCGGTGGGGTAACATTCTCAGATTGCCTCTTCAAAAACTACGATTAGAATCAGAAATTATCCAATGTGAAAATTTGATTAGCTACAAAAGGGAGTCCAAGCCAAAGAAACATAGTTTTGATGTAATTGAAAGAGATCTATAACATATGAGAGCCTTCTTGATCTGTCCTACCACCAGCATCACCGTTAACATTACTCCTTGCTATGCTGGTGTTCAGGTCTATGAGAGAACTCAAAATCTATGTGCACAAATGCTCGCTCGACTTCAGCGAGTTGCTCGAGCTTTTCTTGCAATGTTTCGCCAATGTTATGCGCTTGGCTTAAAAGCATATCCTCCGGCAAGACTATGTCAACCTCCACAAAGTAATGTGAACCAAAAGTGTATGCTCTGACCGTATCAATGTGCTTGATCTCTTTATGGTGGTTCCATATCAGATAGGTCAGTTTTGCAAGGAAATCTGGTGGAGCTGTCCTTCCAATCAGTGCATGCACATTTTCAACAACTGTCCTTGCCCACGTGCAAATCGTATACAAGGCTATCTGCATTGCAAGTTGATAAACATTCATTAATCGAAGGATAAGGGTATAACTCGAAATCATAAAAAGAACCCTGTATCACCAGCAAGGAGACACCAATCCAATGCAAAGGTAACATGGGTTTTAATGTGTTTAGTGAGAAAGGAGAATGCCGTATTTAGTTTGCATATGTTGTTATTGTTAATATGGAACTCCCCCTCAACTACTGTGGCGAGGCAGAGCTATCATCGACTGATGCAACTATGGTGAAAATGCAAATGCAAACAAGAGTAAAGGGCAATAAAAAAGGCTTCTAGACAAGCTAGACCAATTTCCTCAAGCAAATTGATTAGGAGAAGAAATAATGTATGGGTTAAGATGTGATAAAAAAAAACAATTTAAAAAAAGGATGTGAACTCACCATTATGGCCCCAACAGGATCAATCCACCAGTAGAATTGAATTGCTAGGACAGCTGCTCCTAATCCAACTGAGTTAGTGACAACATCAAAGAAATGATCTTTAGCATAGGCTCTAACGATGCCATTCTTGAATCTTCGACAGTACACCATGAGCACAAACTTCACCACAGTGACAGTAACCATAATCCCAATCATCCACATTTCCTTGTCATGGTCCACGTCAGGGCCAGTCTGCAACAAAGGATAAAAAAAAACATAAAAAAAGAACTGACTAACTTGGCAAGCATATGGTACAATGCAACCGATATTCTGCGCTAGTTATTGTTGTATCACATAAGAAATGCTCATACGAATGTCATGCCTGTGTGGAAAAGAAGATAACATGAAAGCGGGAAAAACAGCTACCTTTGTTACTAACAAAAAATTAAGCAATCTGCTTCAAGTTCTAGTTCGCAAAACTCCCAAAGTACTAGTAAAAGCTGACTCGTATGTTGACACATGGCATGAGAAAATGGCTCGATTATTGCCTAATAGTTTACCCAAGATGTAGATATCCCCATGTTGTGGTGCATAAAATATGGCACTGCACATCACTCCTAGGGGTCCATGTGGCACAGTCATAAGTACAAAACAAATGGAAGCAAAAACATAATTTGCGTATATGTTTACAGGGACATGCATGTTTTTGCTTCTATTTGTTTTGTAAGGCTTTGATATTTTGCTTGATGTAGGTAGTTGTGGCCCTAGTGGGTGTCTGTTGTATTGGGTTTTCAAGGGTAGCCCATGATCATCTCTCTTTTGGTTTAGTTTGGTGTTAAGAACTCAAATTAAAGAAAAGTGGTTGCTTCCTAATCCTTGCTATCAACGCCTGCAAAGATTTGTAAGAACATAAGAATGGGGTACATAAATCAAGAATTAATTGACTAGGGACGAGAATAATGTATGATTAGTTGGTGGGACTAAGTGGAAAATCTGTGGACTTATGAAGAATCAAGGCAAGACGGTCAGAAGAAATCCTTAGCAGGATTCCCCCTTTGCTGAGAATGACTGCTCTCTAGAGAAGATTCTCTCTAGAATCACTCTCGATGTTTGGGAAAAAAGTCCTCTGAAATGTAGGAGGGATGCCCTATTTATAGAAGACTGGGCCTCTCTTTCTGGGCCGAGTCAACTTACAAATTCTGGACATGCGTCACATGAGTCGTGCGCGAACATTCCTTCCGTACTGTCAGACTGCGGCCTCTGCGATCCCCGCGGTGGTCCCGCATGTGCCAAGCTGCGACGAACCTTTGTTCTTAGCCACCAATATACGAAATCTCCAGTAGTCTCGAATAAGCGGCATGATCATGACCTCCTCGGTTGTGACAAAACCGTGACCAAGCCTTTAAAGACGAGATGGCTTCCCCTATGGCCCTGCCAAGTCAGCCGGAGCGGAACAAATTATCGGGTCAGTTTAGGGAGTCGACGTCTCTCTTGGTCATGTTCCCGTTCTTCGGGGAGTCTCGATCAATCCCCTGATCATCCCCTCTCATCGCCTTCTAGTCTTTGTTAAATTATGCTGGTCTTTTGTTCACTTATTCGTGTTTTATCTGCGCGAGGTTCTGTGGCCTCGGGCCTTTAAAAGTAAAAGCGTTCAATTTTTGAGAGAATCCCTTGATGAGAGGGTTTGCGGCATGGGGGGTGTTATGGACTTCGTGATCTGAATTGGTCACACAACGGGCCCTTGCAGTTTAAACTCAAAAAGGGAAGGATTACTGATCATGGGTCCCACGGGTTCAAATGGGGTTACCGGGTAAAGGGTGTCTTTAGGGTATGGGCTTCGCAGACCGGGCTCTAGGTTGAAGCATGGACTTCCGGTTGGGCCCTACCCCGCGCGGGATCATGGGCTTCGGGTAGCCTGATCCTCCAGTTTTGGGCCTCGCGCTCCTCCGGTTATGGGTTTCCCGGGGTTGGTCCCATGGGCAGTGGGCTACTCCTCCGGGGTTTGGTCCTCCGGGTATGGCCCCCTCCCAGTCAGTGCTTTGAAACAAACCTTGTCTTTACTCAACAAGATTTATGTTGTCCGGCACAATTTTTACCCTCTACAAGATCTATGTTCTTTGAAACCTTGTCTTTACTCAACGAGATTTATGTTGTCCGGCACATTTTTTACCCTCTACAAGATTTATGTTCTTTGAAACCTTGTCTTTACTCAACACATGTCGGTGAGCCATAATGCAAACTTGCTAACTGAACAGCAAGAAGATCAAACTCCCACAAAAGAAAAAAGAGATTATTTTCACTTACCTTTGCAATGAGTTGCCGAGCAGACTCAAGCAATATTTGTAATCCAAGAGTTGCCATTATTGACGCAAAAACAATGATACCCTGCAAACAAAAGTCTAATAAGAATATATTTCGTAAAGTGGAAAAAAACTGATATTGCAAAATAAGGAAAAATAAGCCATTCTTGGGTTCTATATTTATTCAAGCATGAAAAATAAGGCATTCTATGCAAGGTTTCATCAGAATACGTACTTCAATTTTTTCGATGATGATATTTTCTGCCAATGAATCATAGACAAGACAAATAAGTAATTAAGTACCCTCTCAATAGCAAACTCTACCACTCCACATTCATGGGTTGTGTGGTATCACACACCCCTTATTGGAAAAGGAAGAAGAAACAAACATATGTTTGAGAATCTTGCCGATTTCGGTAATTGGAATATTTTGTAATCTTTCAAAACTCCTAAATCTTAGACCCTAATCTGATTCTGTAAATAGCGTCTCCTGTATGGTAACAGGAACAGAGTGTTCAACCAACTACTGTAAGGAGCAACAATCCCTATATTTTCTAGAGTCGATACTGAACCCAGGAAAATTGAAAGTGTTGTGCACCAAGGAAAAGTAAACAAAGGGACACCAAAGTGGTTTAAGCATGCAAAGTATATCACGAAAATCAGACAGTGTAATGAGATCTTTGGCTAAACATTTGAGGACTTACCACGGGTTGCATCCTCTTCTTTCCAATTGGATAGTGATACTGGTTTGGGGTTTTCATGGAATGAGAAGTGAACCACAGAATAAACCCGGATAAGAGGTCCAAGAAAGAATCCAGGGTTGATGCAATAACTGCCAATGATCTGCTCTCAGTGGAAGCATATACTTTTGCAATGAAAAGCAGCAAATTAGCAATGTTTGACACATGTATGGCTATTCTCTCACTCTTGGCAAGCTGCTTCTTTTCATCCTGAAAATAAGTTAATAACCAAATTACTCAGCAATAGCTCTCATTCAGTAAATTAGAAGTTTTGAAGTGATAGTTCCTAGTTGTATTGTGTCTTTAGGAAGCGATGTCATGCATACCAAAGAACTGAGATCAAAGATGAGATTAACCAACATCAACATGAGCCATTTATTGTTATTTGTTCTCTTATGAGAGAACCACATTCAATAAATTGTCCCTGCCTACTTCACACGAGGACTTCAAAACATGTAGAGTTTGTTTTTAAAACAACATCAAGTCAAATGATAAAACAGAAAGAGGTAACTTCAGCATGGAGCTGTATTGACAGAGCATCTGCCATATTTGTAGCCATTAGCATAGTTCAAAACACAGGCCATTCTATCTCTTCAAACAGTTAGGTTTAACAGTGATAAACACTTTCAAGCGTGAGGGAGACCGGGAAAAGAAATGATATAATTTTGGTTTATCTACCATTTTAGTCCCTACAAAATACACCAAGTTTCAATTTCGTCCTTACAAAATATTTTGTGTCAATTTCGTCCTTATAGTTTCAAACGAATTTCAATTTTGCCCTTCCGTCAAATTAATGACGGAAAATGCTTATGTGGCAAACGGAAAACGCTTAAAATACCAGAAAAATGTTTAAAATACCGGAAAAAATTATTATTCTCCAAAAAAATGATAAAAAATTACAAAAACTTTTTAAAAATACCGGAAAAAAATCATTAGACAAAAAGTTTATGAAATTTTTCTAATGAATTTTTTTGGAGATTAATCATTCGTATCGACGAGAGGAATCAGAAAATATAAAAATATGGGTCGAAGTTAAAAAAAAAATCATATAAGACCACTTGATATCAAAAAAAAAATAGTAATTCCTCTCGTCGATAAATATGGGCCGAATTAGACAAAAAGATTTTCCAAAGACGAAAGAATACCAAATAGCTATATTTTTTTGTTATAAAGTGTCGGCTTTGGCCCAAGGGGTGTTTTAATTTCTCCAACCTTTGGTTGGAGTCCTCTCTTTTCTCCCTCCAACTTGATGTACCCATTATCAAATTTTCTTCAATAAATTTATTGCTGTTTCAAAAAAAAGTGTCGTCTTATATGAACTTTTTTTAAATTCGGCCATATTTTATACTTTTCTGATTCCTCTCGTCAATACGAATGATTAATCTCCAAAAAATCATTAGATAAATTTTATAAACTTTTTGTCTAATGAATTTTTTCCGGTCTTTTAAACTTTTATAATTTTCGTCATTTTTTTGGAGATTAATCATTTTTTTCCGGTATTTTAAGCATTTTTCCTTTATTTTAAGTATTTTAAGCATTTTCCGTTTGCCACATAAGCATTTTCCGTCATTAATTTGACGGAAGGGCAAAATTGAAATTCGTCTGAAACTATAAGGACGAAATTGACACAAAATATTTTGCAAAGACGAAATTGAAACTTGGTGTATTTTGTAGGGACTAAAATAGTAGATAAGCCTATAATTTTAAACCCTTAAAAGAACAGAAGAATATTGAGCAACCTAATGTGCAATAACTAACCTCTGTTAGACTTCCAGGCAAACAACTTGATTCATTCATTGTTTCCATCTCAGTGAAACCTTCAAGGAGCCTTTCTTGCTTTTCATAATATTCAGCAATCTTGCCTTGTTTCCCTGAAGAACAGATAATGAAAAGGTCTTTCCGAAAATGACATTCATGAAGTGCCGGGTTTAATTTACTAAGTTTGACTAAAGAGATTGGGCCAAATGGACCATTCACAAGCCCTTTGGTGTATAGTGAAGATATAGTTAAGAAGCATACGATGCATTATGGTCACAAAACTCAAAAGGGGTTGCCAGAAGAGGGGGAGGGCAACAAAATGACAACAACGCTGATAACAAGCAAAAACAACTTTCTTATGTTCTCAAATTTCCAGAATATTGTAAATTATTGTGCCCTTAGGCAGTGATAACACAGTACCAAAAGTGTTTGTCAAATTCGAAGTGACTACATTGCAAACATAAAAAGTTACCATTCAACAGTAAATTACAATCCGAGGAAAATATCAGCCATGGACTGCTCGATTGCGTGAAACCAACGCAGGAGTAAAAGTTAAATTGAGAAGTACACAAAGAATTTTGTGAGAGACACCACTAAAATCAAAGCATTAAGTTATGCTATTAAGAAAAATAAAATCACAGTACCATAAGTGTTGCCAAATTCGAAGTGATTATATTGCAAACATAAAATGTTACCATTCAATAGTACATTACAATCTGAGGAAAATATCAGCCATGGACTGCTCGACTGCGTGAAACCAATGCAGGAGTAAAAGTTAAATTGAGAAGTACACACAGAATTTTGTGAGAGACACCATTAAAGGGAAAGCATTAAGTTATGCTACAAAGAAGAATAAAATCGCCAACTATTTTCTAATTCTAGAAGGCCAGGACGTCCACATTGGAGTTGTAGAGTCAAAGGCAGCTCTACCCTTTATAAAGGACGGTCACTTGAATACCCCACAAAATTATTTTGTTTTGAAATATTTTTTTCATTTTACTTTAGTTTAGCCATTCTTGAACCCCCAACCCAAAAATATTTGAACATCCTACTAAAAAATATTTGAAAATACAGCCCAAAAAATCAGCCCACAAATCAATTCAATGTAAACAACCCAATTAAAGCACATAGGCAGCTCCGTAGCTTCACACAGATGGTCAATTGAACACTCTCTCTGAAGTCTTTTATTTTTTATTTATTACATGTAGTATGTTTATATCGGGTTTTGTTTGAAGACTTAATCCTATACTATGAACACTCATCAATTGAGGTAATTCATAATGGAACCCCAAATACATCAGCTCAAAACAAAGTACCTATTCCTAAGGACAAAAGTTAGGAAAATAGATAGAAAAAAAAGTATTTATTGGTATGAATACCATGCTATGATTTATCTCAGAGCGACAGTCAACTCTATACATAAAATAAAAAAAAAACAATGTGAACCCATTCGCCACACAATTTTCTACAATAAATACTAGTGTATTTATGCGCCGGTTTAATTTTACTTGACCCAAAAATATAGAATTTACCAAGAAAAATTGTGACATTTTATGTATTTTAGTATTATTTGGTCACATTATTCAGATCAATATATGGAAATTTGTGTGTGTATGACTACTTAATATAGCAAGTAGAGTTAAACTAATTCTTGAACGCCCTGTTCAGAATTTCTGGAGCAGCCACTGTGTAGAGTACTGTATATATATACTTTTCCTTTTCCATGCTTTCCTTCGGTTTTGTTTGGGCACACCGTTACACCAAGAGCTTAAAGAACTCGAGAAAAGATAGAGACACTAACACTTCTACCAACAATTGCACAAACTCTCTCGCATGGACTATATATGTGGGACTGGGACCCAGAGCAATTGTTGGTACATGTGTTAGTGTTTGTAGCAAACCTGAAAGAACTTTCCAGGCAATTATAGACAAAATAGTAAAATGCATTTAACATCTTGTTTTTGCCAAATCTGTGGTTAAAAAAGCAAGATTGGGTTCCTTAGCCATGAATTATGCGATTATAGCCTTGTCTAGGAAAAAACAAGATGTTAAACGCATTTTACTATTCCATGTGGGAGAGTTTGTGCAATTGTTGGTAGAAGTGTTAGTGGCTCTATCTTTTCTCGAGTTCTTTAAGCTCTTGGTGTAACGGTGTGCCCAAACAAAACCGAAGGAAAGCATGGAAAAGGAAAGGTTAATACAATATAGAAAGGGAATTGATAATAGCACTCCAAAAATTGATGGAGGGGCTCCAAGCTACAGTAGTTTTCCAAAACTACCCTTTTGCAAGTTCCATAATTTACTTCAGGCACTCCAAAAAAATTTACTCTTCTCCTTTTCCTCCTCTGTTAACGAGGAGTTTTTCAATGCCGAGCGGGCACCAT
>JAXBDA010010050.1:0-11279 GCA_036023075.1 Gaultheria prostrata
CCCCCCCAATTTTTCTATGGGTGCAGATGGAGAACACTGAGCCACTGACCATGCACAACAGCACAAAAAACTGGCAGGGAGAGATCGATGAAAATTCAAAATTTTGGACTTGGAGGGTCGACAGCTTGAAAAGTCTTTGAAATCGTGGCCTCTCTCTAGGAAATATTTCCCTCTCTTCGAGAGCATGACTGCCCGGCCCCACTATCACCAAGCACCGTCGACCAACGGAGGCATCATCGGCTACCACCCACCGCCACTGTCAGTATTGGCGGTAATCGAGAGGGGTGAGAGAGAGTTGGTACCTTCCATGCTCCACTCCAGATGTGTGCTGAACCCAGAGCAAAATTGGTTGGACTTATTAGGTTGTTTTTTAATCTCAGGTGCCGTTCCCTTTATCGGTTTTTTTTGGGCTTTGGTCAACTAGAGGAGCAAATTGGTTTGCAAAATTGAAATAATAGCAATTCATTTATAATTCAATAAGAATCTAATAGTCACGTCGTTATTAGAAGTCTCACATTTTACATTTACTGTAACAAATTGGGCAATCAAAGGAGTTGAAGCACATTGGCTTACGCGATTTGGTATTTGTATAGTTTTCGTCCAGACCGGCTCTTTGCGGGCCTTTTAGAACTCATTGAAAATATGAACAACGCGAAAAGTTGTATCAATGAGATATCAATTGCAGTTCAAAAAAAAAAAATGAGATATCAATTGATATGTTTTTGAAAAAAAAAGAAAAAGAAAAGAAGAGCACCATCCTCCTCGTGATCTCTCCTCTTGGTAAGTGCATCTCCAACCAAATCTTTATCGCTCCTAAATTATTCTTCGAATCTACAAAATGAAGATTTTGTACTCCTAGCATATTTCACTCTGCAAGTGGTGGCTAGCTCATGCGGTAGAGTTCTTGGACGTCACACACTGCATTCCGGGATCAAATCTCACTCCCCTCTCCCCCATATAATAGATTAGGAATGACGAATGACAAAAAAATAAAAATAAAGTCATACTTCACTCCGGTTCTTTATAAATGATTCGCAAATGGAGAACCATCTCTCCAATGAAGAATATTCCTTCAAATTCAACTTGTAGTATAAAATACACATGACTTTGCCACTTTATAATTAACTTTTACAAAACTAATGGAGTACCTTTTTTTTTTTCGAGAATAGAGAGAAAATATTACTAATGGAGTACCTTTAGAAATGCATACAAATGTCTTGAAAAAATGAGATAAATCTTGAAATTATTTACTCCCTCCGTCCCTTTTATAGTGTGTACATTTTTATTTTGGGTTGTCTCTTGATAAGTGTGTGTTTTGAAAAGTTAGGGGATGCATTTCCTATTTTGCCCTTAAAAGTAAATTTCTTTTTAAAAAGTTAATGGATATTATTATATTAATAAGTTTAAGTAATAGAAAGTAGATGTAAAAAAAAATCATCGCGAATGTTACAACCCACGTCCCACTCAATTGTACTACCATATATCCGTTCCTGTGAGTTGGTTTAATACTAATATATCCGTTCCTATTATTATATATTTTTTCATTCGTTAATCCTAATTTATTTTATCACGGGGGACTTGGGAAGGGAATGAGTGCTTATTATGGGAATTTGTGGAATATATGAACACCACAAACGATATTATTATCCACATCACATGAAAACAGATCGAACCACACACATGATTATTTGGGGTACGGTAGGTATTTGCTCACACCTCACCTCACGTCACCGGATTAAACACAAGCACAAATCAGAAATCACATACATACATCGATCATAATTTATAGTAGATAATATGGTAAGAAGAAATTAGAAGAGGTGGTGGTGCTTCTTTCCATGAGACTCTTCCTCTTCTTCCCTGACTTCTTTCTTCTCATGATGCTCATGGAACACGAACCCACCAGCTCCAACAGCCGCTACGGCCGCTATTTCTTCCTCTATCTTGTGTTTGTGGGCATTCTCTGGGTCTTTCTTCGACTTGTGCTTCTCATACTGCATGCATGCCAAGTTAACCACAATGTAAAAAAAAAAAATGGCAAAAACTATTAGAAATTACGAAGTCATACAGAGACTAGCTAGAGTCTGTAATAAGAGAGAGAGAGAGAGAGAGAGAGAGAGAGAGAGAGAGAGAGAGAGAGAGAGAGATGTCAATACCACTTTGCAAGTGAAATCATCAATTTGGTCAAAAATTAGTATTGAATAATCCTATTTTTTAAAAATATCGGCCGTAGTGGATGTGAAGCGGGTGAAAAAATCAGATAAAAAGCTAAATGGACGGGGATCCGCTGAGACGGATGTGATTCTAATTGAAAGTACCCAATATATCAGGGTGTAGCAGGTATCGGATTACCGAATAACCGGCTGAAACTGCAAGGATCACGCACTGGCAAATTGGCAATCTCATCGATCTCGTGTTATATATATTTCTAACACTCTAAAGGCACTAACTCATCATCAAGGTTATACCCCCTCCATCCCAATAGCTGCTCTTTCTTTCATTTTTCATTTTTTTTTTTGACTGTCTCAAAATAAAAGGTCATTTTAAAAAGTCAACGAAATAAAATTTGTACTTTTTTTACTTTTTGGGTACAATTAAGTATTACTGTTCATACAAGATTGAATTTTCAAAGTATAAGCATCAATTTGGGACGGAGAGAGAGTAGAATTATAGGACTCTCCTAAATTATGGACATATATAACCAGTGTTATAATTACCAAAGCAAAGGCTCCAGCAGCAGCAGCACCAAGCTCACCAAGGTGCTCACGATTCTTGTGTTCCTTCTCCTCCTTCTCATAATCTTGAGTCGGCTCCTCAGAGTAGTCTCCAGCAGGCTTATCCTCCTCCTCCCCCTCCTTGCGGCGACCGAACAGGCCGTGGTGGTGTTTCTCTTCCTGTCTGGTGGTGGGCTCAGTGGCGACCGCATACGCAGTCGTGCTCTCGCTATAGC
Organism: Gaultheria prostrata; assembly: GCA_036023075.1. Taxonomy (NCBI): domain Eukaryota; kingdom Viridiplantae; phylum Streptophyta; class Magnoliopsida; order Ericales; family Ericaceae; genus Gaultheria; species Gaultheria prostrata. The sequence goes on from JAXBDA010010050.1 coordinate 2,951, forward strand.
CACCAGACTCACCACTGCCATAGGCAGTGGTGGTCTTCTTGTAGCCACCCACGCCGCCACCGCTACCATAGGCAGTGGTTTTGCTCTCGTTGTAGCCACCCATGTCATCGCCACCGCTACCATAGGCGGTTGTGGTCTCCTTGTAGCCACCCACGTCGCCGTCACCACTACCATAGGCAGTGGTTGTGCTCTCCTTGTAGCCACCTACGTCGCCACCGCTACCATAAGCGGTTGTGCTATCGTTGTAGCCGCCACCACTGCCGTAGTTGGGGGTGTCGGAGTAGTCAGTGGGGGGCCTATCCTGCTCCTCCTCCTTGTGGTGGTGGAAGGGGCCCCTGTGATGCTTTTCTTCAGACATGATGGTGGTGGTGGTGGGATGCAAAAGGTAGAATTGTATAATAATTACTACAAAGAAAGTGAGGTTTGTGGATTTGGTTTCCGGTAGTGGTACTATTTATAAGAAGAGATGATAAGGCTAGCTAAAACAGTCCAAGTCATGATCATATCATCGTGAGTGACATTAATATTAAGATGGACGGTCAAGATTTTTAGACCGTTTGTGCTCACTCTTTCATAAATTGCTAGTCTCTTTTCAGGAGAAGGAAATTGCCAAGTATCCTGACAAATAACCTCGAAAATTATTTCAAAAGTAAAATCGGTGGTTCACTCAAGTGAATTTGAACACTGATTTCACTTTCAGGGTAAGTTTTGAGCGTATATAGCATTGCTCTTAGGAGAAATTCTTGAGAGCCGAGCGAGTACCGTCCTATATTGTGTTCGAGCACATGTGGTGGGGCCCACTGTGGGCCCCACCACATGTGAGAGTATGTGTGGTTGAAAATGTGTGTATGTATCATTATTCCTGTTTAAAATATTTTTGGAAGGTCCACGTTAGGTCGACATTGCCCTAAGTACCACGTTGCCCTGCCGAGTCGGTTTTGGACTGTTTAACGGTTGGACCCTCTTACCGGTCAACCCAGCAACGTGTTAGATAACGACTTTAACGCCATACAGCTGTCCGTTGTGGGGCCGTCAAGCATCGAATCATTAGAAAAAAAATTTCTTTTTTTTTTGGTAAATCGGAAATCATTGAATATATACTGCGGGGTAATGTTAAGAGTTTACCCATTATTTGTAACTTTCAGGTCGTTAAAAAACATACACTAATAATACCCGATTGAGTTGATTTTTTACGTGGAAATTTAGAATATTAAATAAACAGCCCATCAAAAAAATCAGCTCAATCGGATATCAAAAACCGGTAGAAATATTTTGTAGATTTGTTAATACTACCCTCATTTGTAAATCAGACCGTTAAAAAACACACCATATTGAATAATTACATAGTCAATATTGGTCTTGTTTGATAGATATCGTCGAGTAGATTTTAAATATATATATTTTTTGAGAATTTTAATTAGGCATCCTGTAGAAAAAAATCCTTATAATTTCATCCTATGAGATTTGAATAGTTATGATTTCATCCTAAAAATGGACAATCAGACCATTATGCCCTTATTTACATATATGGTCTATCTTATAATCTTACATTTCCTTAATTAGTTTTACTAAACTACATTTATGGTTTCCAAAGGAGAGAGATAATTACGGAAATCAGGGAATTAGTTCGTGATATATATCCACAGTTATGGATTCCACTTTCCACAATTATGGTTTCCGTAGTTATATTTCCTTAAATATCCGGCCAGTTCCTAAATATCCGGTTATTCTAAATTAATTACTACATTCTCTCTCATCCTCACAACCACGCTCGGTATATTTTAACTACGCTCTCTCCTCTCCCTATGTCTAGATCGATTGGGTTGAGACGACACTAATAAACTCTTAAGCTAATCTTCATCCACCAACAGCCGCAAGTCACCCACCACGTATGTGGATTGCCGCCAACACCCATCGATCAAACCTCCTCTACCGATTTTGTTGTCGTCAAGCCCCTCTATGGCGATCTCGTCGATTTGGCAGTCACATTGTTGTTTCTTCTCGTCATCAACATCACAGTTCGCACACGGCGGTCGGAGAAAGCCATCCTCAGCAATGAAGAATGTCTTCTTAAATGGTGGTTTTTTTATTTATTTCATATTTCATTTGGATTTTAGAAAAAATGTGAGAAAAGTGGGGAGTGAGAGAAAAGTTATGGAGTAATAAATGAGAGAGAGAGAGAGAGAGAGACGTGCTGGAGAGGGAGAGAAGGACGGAAGAGAGAGAAGGGGTGGGACGTACGAATGAGAGAGTGACACGTGTGCAGGGTGTGAAAGGGTGTGAGAGGGGCATGTGTATGCAGCATTATTGATCTCCTAAACTTACTCAAAGAAAAGGTTCGCCACATAAGAGTGATGATCATACAGTATAATACAGATCATTTGAAAAGCTAAATTAGTCTAGCACCTGCCTAATATTAAGGCATTCCCTAATTACAAATTTCCTAATGGATATGGGCATCCCGTCAACAATAATATAAAATCCTCATCTTCTTTAGCTCCTACATTTGTTAGATGGTCAGCACATTCATTACTTGCTATGTAGATAAGAGATAGGGTAGCTCCAATTCCGTTTAGGAGTGTTTTTGCATCCATGATGATGTTGATTTGGGCATGATTCTTAGCTTCATCTTCATTGATTAGGTTTACTGTCACACTTGAATCAGATTCAATTATCACGTTTGTCATGCCTTTCTTAAGGATAATAGTTAGCACCTTGTAGATAGCCCACAGCTCCGTTTCCAAGCTAGAGTTACACTCGATAAATCCGTAGTATCCCATAGTCCATTTCCCATTAGTATCTCAAAAGAAACCTCCAAAGCCAGCCTTCTTGTCTGAATTAATTGTACGAACATCCATCCATGTTCAGCTTGATAGAACCTGTAATTGGCGGAAACCAAAGAGTTAATTTAGAACTACTAGAGCTATTGATCAGAGTAGATTTAAACGCCTCACTTTACATAGTAAAACACACAGTGCATCTCCTTCCAAGTTTCAAAATCAACCTATTTCCTTCTATTTCACTTCCAATAATGAGATTAATACATGCATATTTCAAACTTTTTTTTTAATAAATATATACTTATATTCTAAATTTTAGTTAGTTTACACTATTAAGAAATATGTTTATATAATTATAACATTACGGTTCAATTCGGTTCGACCGCGGTTGAATCGGTGACTAGACTGGTCTGGTGACCCATCCACCCAGTTCCTTTTCCGGTTTCTAAAACATTGGTTCGAATATCTTGATTCTCTTTTCATAAGGCTTTTGCTGACAGCCTGACACTATCATACACACTTTTTTTTATTAAAATCATTATCATCATATTTCGTATAACCAGAAAACCAAAGTTAATTCTGGTAAATTAATGTTTATTAAACCATAAAAACAGAGTTCCTAATTGCAACCACGGCGAATTAAACTCGAGTAACTTTCATTCATTTGAATATATGATATGCAAAAAAAAAAAAAAGAAGTTGTGGCAACGTATGGAGGTGATCATTATGAGAATATTCTTTCGCCTCGGTTCTCCTTTCTTCTTCCACTTTTTCATTCTCAATTATTAATATTTTGTAAAAGACACTTTCACTTTCACATTCTCGTTTTTACTATTTGCTCATGTTCACTAACTTTATGATGTAACTTAGGGCTCGTTTGTCGGGAGATGAGGAGGCCAAATGACTTATCCCCTCCCCTAATTCAGGACCCACGATAACTTTCATGATTTGGGAGCAAATTGAGCAAAGAAAGGAGGCCAAATCCACCTTGGGCTGGATTATTTATCCCCAGCCCAAGGGTTGTCCATAAATAACGAGGCGGATGACCTCTCCATAACCGGGATCAATCCACCCCAGACTCTTTAATTTATCATTACCTTTCATTTCAACTGCAAAACAAACCAAGTACTATTTTATTCACCTTTCATAAATATCACATCAATGTTGGCCAAACTCCATAAATAATACTCCCTCCGTCCATTTTCAAATGTGTGGCTTCGTTAATCAAACTTATTAAAAAAACATCATCATTACACCTTTCACATCAACTCTATCTCCACTTTATACTTTTCACATCAACTTTTACCTCCACTTTACCCATTAACTATTTATCCACTAATTTTTCAAAATGGCAAAATGATAATTGTACAAACTTTTACCCATTAACTTTTCAAAATAAACACTTATTAAAAGACAACCTAAAATGAAAAATTACACACTATAAAAGGGACGGAGGGAGTACTATTTTTTCTCTATTTGCTATTTAATCCATCTAAATCTCATTTTTTCGGGCCATTAGGTTAGTCCTACTTTATTTGTTACTCCCTCCGTCCCTTTTTAATTGTGTTACCTCGTAATTCCAACTTATTTTCTCTCACATCAACTTTTACAATTTTTACATCTACTTTCCACTTCTTACCCTTAACAATATAATAATACCCACTAACTTTTCAAAAAGGAATCTACTTTTAAGGGCAAAATAGGAAATATATCCACTAACTTTTCAAAACATACTTATTAAGGAACAGCCCAAAATAAAAATGTCTACACTATAAAAGGGAAATAGTATTTAGTTAATCCTTCTGCCGACACCCCAACTATTATAATAAATAAATAGGACAAGGAAAACCGGCATTGTAGATTTAAATATGTGGGACAGACAGGCCGGGATGAATGAAAGTGTATGGACAATAAAATGTATAGCCTTGCCGACGCTGCTACTTGGACCACACATGTCTCTCTCGCAACCCAACTGCCATTCAACCGCCCGCTCCATTCACACCGGTCCTGTACTACCCACGCCACTAATACTCGTGTACTGCCTCGGTCCGATCTTTCATTTCAATAATACACAGCTTCAATTTAATCCGAGCAAGGAATGACTCAAATTTCTAGGAACTAGGATTAAATCCGAACCGTTTGGCTCAAAATGGACGGGTAGATCGGGAGCACTATAATGGGTATAGTCAGTAGGGGCCCCCAAATCCGGTCATTTTCCTGTAGGAAAAACCTATGGGTACTGACCCATAGGCACAGAAAATGCACAGATCGGGCTTGGGGACCCACGTTTGGGTCTCACACGAGTGATTCAAACCGTTCATTATTCTTAGAATATTTTTCCGAGGGGGCTCACAAAAAATCAGCTCAATCGAACGGTTGGAAGTGGTTGAACGAAAGTCCCACCATTTCAATCAAAAATCTTTTTATTGAAACGGTGGGATTTTGGTTCAACCATTTCTAACCGCCCGATTGAGCTGATTTTGTTGTGGGCCCCCTCGGAAAAATGTTCTAAGAATAATGAACGGTTCGGATCACTCGTGTGGGACCCAAATATGGGTCCCCGAGCCCGATCTGTGCGTTTTCTATTCATTTTGGGTTTGTACGTGTAGCATCCTCCTTTCCTATATCAGCCTTTGCTTTATCCTTTCTCAATCGCAAATCCACTTGAATGACCTCGGGGGCTGAGGTGTCTGTAACTCTTACCATTACTTTTACTTTATTAGTGAGATGAGTGAGATAATTGCACCCCCAAAGTCAATCTTGCTTACACATTAAGTATAGTATTATTCAATTATATTAACCATCCCTATCAGATCTTGCCCCTCCGTTTACTCTTTAAACATAGCTTTGATTAGGGTTTGTAAACGCTTTGGAGTCGACCTTTAGTAAAACATAACTGAAATTTGGTTGTATTTTCTCATCTGAATATTAAAAAAATTGGAGACTAAATACTAGTAAAATAGTGATCACCGACCCGGTCTGTATAATTTATCCCTATTATTTATGAAATGAATACTATGTAATGGTGAGCTATGAAATTATCCCTTTTATTTATGAAACAAATACTATATAATGGTGAATCATCATTTCATATCCGTTGACTTAATTTCCAATCACCCCCTCTACAAGAATCTCTCTTGCATTCTATCATATTCCCCTCTTATTATATCTACAATAGTCTGTCCAAACTTATTACGCTTACAAACAGTTCGCTAGAGCTTTATGTTTATTTCAAGATTTCGCGAATTTTAAAACAATGCTAAATCTTTTTTATGTAATAATTGAGTTAATTGCAAAAATATTTTAATCCATCCGATCTCGAGTCAAGTTCCAACTAGTTTTTTGGGGGATAAAATATACTGTTGTATACAAGGCCGACCCTCTACATTTGGGGCCCTGGGCAAAATCGAAACATGAGGCTCATATGCAGTGGCGACTCTAGGAGTTTGGGAGTATGGGGTCAATCATAAATATAAATATTCCTACCAAAATATATACCCCAAACAATGAAATGGTTAATATCCTAACTATATGCAATTTTTTAAAAAGATTTTAATGCTTTACACCTTAAGCAATATATGTGTAAATTATTCGCATATCATAATTATATCTAGGGTAATGATTTCCTCACCTCCTTTACTAATTATAAATGCACACAATTTTTTGTTATTTGCTGACAAAATTACACATAAAAATTCACTACAAGATAAAAAAAAAGAAGAGTGCATTTATAAGAAAACGGGGTGCAAAAATCATTTTGATACCCATTTGATGATAAATGTGCAAAAGAGGCAGAGAGAAAATTGGCGAGGTCTTTGATCGACTATGATGAATGAAGAGAGAACAGATGGGTAAAGAGGAACTGATACTTTCTAGCTTATATTTTGTCGAATTAATTTTATTGGGTTTCTTAGAAGAATGAAACATTATCTAGTGGCGATAACATCAAATCGGTTTTAGCCTTCGTTTTGTATTAGACTGGTAAATTATCCAGTGTGGTGACACCATCAAACGAGTTTTGGCCTTCATTTTGTATTCTCTTGTAGCATTTCGTAGAACATTTTGTGGGTTTCAAAGATGATATTGACACCACATTAGATAAACTTTCCACTAATAGAATGTGTTCAAAGATGGAAAGTTTACCACTAATAGAATTATTCTGGAATGAGTTGAATACAAGCCAAACTCGAGTAGCAGCCAGCCTGTAAGGGCCGACCCTAGTGTTTGGGTTGCCCAAGCCCGCCCCCATATTGGTTGCCCAATTAATATGAAGTCATAAAAAAAAAGTCATACAAGTAAAAAAAATATCAACGTTACATTGTGCTTTTACATTGAATTGCATCTAAAAATAAAAACCAAAATGTAATCCGGTTATAGTGGTTTATAATAAACACGATCCGATTTGAAGGAAAAAAATTCTCCTTGCTTCTCTTAAGCAAATTCTTCTTTGTTTTACTATATCAGAAAAGAGTACGTTTCTCTTTCTTTCGATAATCAGTTCTCCCAAAGCATGTCGTACAAAGGCAAGGTTCGCATTCTTGGACCAAAAAACCAAGGTAGGGAACCGAGAGCTCGAGGAACCAAGAAAACACTTGTGTCTCTCTCAAAAATCTGGCCAAATACATGGCTTGCCAGCCCTGATATTTTAGAGGCTTAAAGCGAATTTAAAAATTGTGCCTAAGTTTTAGTGAGCAAGGTTCAATATAGGCAGCTAATATAAGGTAAATAGATTTCATATTGTATTCTATTTACATAATTTAACGAAAATTATTTTTTTAAATAATTATAATTAGAAAAAAATGAATCACTCATACTACTGTATATGCTTTCTCTAACTAATCATGTTATTAACTTTACTCATGTAAGAATACTATTTTTAACAATACTTATCATTTATTTTAAATCTTTTTAGTGAAAATAAATTTTTTTAATTTATTTATTGTCAATAAATTTTTTTTTTTTTTTGTGACTTTGATTTGAAAAGTTAGATGTAAAACTAAAATAAACTAGAGAGAGTACAAAATAATTATAAAGAAATTTATGGTATGAAAAATAATTGAATCTTGAACTTGAGAAACATCTACAAGTGCTAAAGATAACAACTAAATTGTACTAGAAATGATGTAAGGGTTTTCTTTTAGGGTAAATTTCACTTACCTCCCCTGAGGTTTTTGACAATTACAGATACCTCCCCTCACATTTCAGAAATTGCACTGGCCTCCCCTCTGGTTTGGTTGTCGGTTGCACTTTGCCCCAGCCGTTTGTTTGTTGTTAGTGCATTGGATGGAAATCGCTGACATCACCCATTAACTCTATGTCATTCCCCATTTTACCCTTTAATCTAAATGCCCTTTCAAACTCAATTTAAAAGACATAATCACAACTATTTAAGAGGCTGAGTGGGATTTTATTTGAACCCCCGAAAATCTTTATAGCTCTAATTTTTTAAACTCATTTAAAAATATAAATTAATCCAAAATTAGTCTTATTGGATATGTAACTATAAATATAAAAATTCAACTACATACTAAAATAATCTCAAAAGTAAA
>JAXBDA010010051.1:0-11279 GCA_036023075.1 Gaultheria prostrata
AGAAAGGTACGCTGTAATTCGTGTTTACATGCTTTGCGTGATTTCCGGTTTCCTCCTAGTACGTGATACTAACTTAAGCATCGGAGGGCCTTTGCCACGAAGGGCAAAGGTACTCTAACGGTTCTCTATCTTGCAGGTTTAGAGGTACCATACGGATTCCAGAATTCTACCCTCTACATTTATCTTGAATGAAAATTTTTTCGGACTAGAGCCTTCCGTGGGGTAGTATAATTAGGGATGGATTTTAGCAATTTTGTACCAAGCCAAAAAAAGTTTGAGTTCAAGTGTATTGCATGCAAATACTCTCATTCCCCAACCTTGTAGTATTTCTTCATTTTTCAAAATCTTGTCCAAAAATTTTAGAAACTCCTACTTTTCGACCAAACGCATCTTAAGATACGCGATACGTATCCTGATACGATTTATACAATGAAAAAAACGATACACGATATGTATCCCGATTTAACATGATTGTACTAAATCGCCTCAAATATTTGAAAAAATCTTAGGGTAATGATTTTTGCCCTTAAATTTTTATTAATGCTCTCCAAAATATATCTTTCAGCGCTTAAAATTAAACGCAATCCACTCACTAAAAGCAAATTTTTGAATTATTTATGACAAGGGTAAATTTTACTTACCTCCCTTGAGGTTTCTGGCAACTACACTGACCTCCCCTATGGAAAGAAGTTGAAGGCTAAAAAGGCAGAATGGGGAAGGCGTCAACAGAAAATATATTATGGCTTTTAAAAACTTAAAAATCTTTTATTCCAATCTATGAGCGAGTCCATGGGCCCTCATTCAATGCTTGATAGACTTAAAAATCAGAAGATTGATTACATATAAATATTTTGTAACTGATTATTTTAGCACGCACTTCATGCGCCTAATGCATGCGCTTCGCCACCTTCGTGTCTGGAGTAATCCGAAAACCCAATTGATCAGTTGAACTCTCTCTCTCTCTCTCTCTCTCTCTCTACACACACACACACACACACACACGTGGGTTCATCTGAAATCCCAGATTTGCCCTTTCGACCATACCTCACTTTTTCCTATCAAGTTTTCATAATTTGAACAGTCCAATGTGTTTAAAACATATTTTTACAGGTCACAATGAGAAATCATAAAAAAATAACCGAGACGGGCTTCATCCGATCAGTTTTTCATAAAACTATACTTATGCGGTTTTATGGAAAAATGATCGGATGAAACCCTTTCCGATCAATTTTTTTCTATGATTTCTTGTAAAAACACGTTCCATTAAAAACACGTTTTAAACACATTAGACGGATCAGATCATGAAAATTTGATCGGGAAAGGTGAGTCCCGGACGGAAGGATCCCGGATGAGATCCAGATTGATAAATATGAATTTTAACACAAATTTTGACACATGGCACTCCTTGGGATTGGTATACAGGACTTTGGGCCTTGTTTGGTTTGGGTCTTGAGACCTAAATTTAAATTTTTTTATCCTTATTTTTCTCTAATCATTATATCTATTTCTAATCATTATTTTATATTTTAAATTATTTCTCTCTATCTCTCTCCAATCATTATTACCTCTATTTCTCTCTCCACTCAAAATCTAAAACCCAAAACCGAACAAGATCTTTGAAATCTGTACATCTTTAATAGGTTCACTCCGATCTACTCTCCGGATTTCGCAAGGAATTGTAGTTGTTGCTGCTGATGATGAAGACGATTGCGAGAGAGAGAGAGAGAGAGAGAGAGAAAGATGGCGAGGGAGAGAGCAGGTTAATGATGGAGATGGAGATCGATACATATATATCTATGTATGCGGATAAATTGAGAGTGAGAAGTGATCAGTCGATATCATCGGAATTAAAATAACAGAGGAAATTAAAGAGGAATTAATAGCTTCTGAGATTTGGAAGAAGGTCTGCTAGATTTCTGGGCATGGGATATTGGAATTGAGCTGCAGAGGAGAGGGAGAGAGAGAGAGAGAAATGGAACTGTGTGATGTGTGTATGTATATCAGCTAACGGTTGGGTTAAGATTCCGTCCATAGGTCCAAGTGTTTGAGTCAATAGATGAAGGGGCAACTCGTGTGCGAGCAATAGTTGGAGGGGTTTAATGTAATTTACCCTTTTAAATAACTCCAGTTTAATTGCATTCATTGCTGTCTCTCATACATCCATCCTTTTTGTTTTTCATAATTACTAAGTGCTTTGGCCCCATAAAAAAGAAAAGTGATTTGATTTGATTCTTTTTTTAAGACTCAAGTGTCAACTCAATAACATATCATCTCATATGTACTTACTATGTCCTAATTTATTTTCTTCATTTTCAATGTTCTTGTCATTTTCAGGTTCTTGTATCTTTCAATTTATAATTTTTTTTTATGATTTTAAAATTTTTGAATGATAGATTTAATTGAGAACCATCAAACAAGATCTGTATTGTGTACGTATTATTTTAAGATTCTCATTGAAAGATATAAGCAGTTAAAAATTGGCAAAATTAAAACATACTACCTCCGCCCGTGTTACTATTTCACACCCTTAAAATTTTTTTATCTATTATACGAAATTTTCGAAATCACGAAATCTGTTATGTATAAATTGAAAGATATAGACAATTTAAAACATGACACGAATGCCGAAAATAGACCAATAAACACGGACGGATGGAGGAAAAAATAGACAAAGAAATTGGGACAGATGAAGTATAAAACAAGAACAAAAAACAACAAAACAAAACATAATACAAGAAAATTCGCTCAACTCTGATATCGGACCACAAGACTCGTGGAGGTAGGTAGAAAATCCACCAGCCGAAGAGTCTCTCTCTCCTCACTTTGTATCCGAGAACCTCAAGCCACAAAAGTGATTTGATCTCAGATAACTATCATTCTTATAAGGACTGTGCACGATTCGGATTGGTTCAATTTTTTAGGAATTTGAGGACCAAACTGCGAGTCACGATTTTAAAGTGTAACGACCCGCCCCAGCTGTCCTGCTTAACCCTTCGCCTAACAACGTGACTTAAAAGGTTAACCTCGAGTTAATAGTAGCTGGTCGGCCTTACCTTATATACCATAGAAGACGTTTTGTAACTTCCCATACAATCTCCCCACCTTGGCTGCAACGTCCCCATTGCACCTCATGGTCCAGCAACCTCCACTCACCAAGCAATGTAGGACAATTGACAAATACCCGCTTAAGCACGTCAAGCTCCTTAAGCTTCTCTCTTAGGTGGGAACCACTCAGGCATGGCAAAATGACGAATGCCAATATCAAAATAGGGAGTGTCAATATCAATCCCCTAAGTAACATTCTTATAAACTTGTACTCCTCCGTCACTATTTTATAGTCGACTATTCTATTTTGAGTTGTCCCTTAATAAGTGTGTGTTTTGAAAAATTAGTGGGTAAAAATTTGTACAATTATTATTTTGCCCTTTTAAAAGTTTGTGGGTAAAGAGATAATGACTAACGATGGAATATAAGTTTAGAAAGTGGAAGTAAAAGTTGATGTGAAAGGTGTAATGATGATGTTTATTTAATTTGAATCAAAATGTTGTATAAACTACCGAAAACAAATACAACAGAATAATTACGTACAGACGAGAAGAACATAAAATAAAACCAAAAAAAATGAAGGATATATATCCAGCGCGAGTTTGCAGCGGCCGTCAAATGTTCATGATCAATGTACGTTGTTGACACGCTGCTGTACCGGTAGCTCCACGAATGACGAAGATTCCAAGCAGAAACTGTTCGATACAAACCAAGTAACTATTGTGTTGACACTGGATTTTGCCCCACCTCTATTTCTTCAAATCAAGATGGTGACGTTGACGTCCCCAAAGGAGAGACGGCCGGCTATCAGAAATCAAAAACAACTTTACCGTGTAGAACACGCGATCCCGGTAAAGGTAGACTGGCACGGTAAACCTACCGATGCCACAAATACAATCTTCAACCTCAATTTATATCTAAAATCTGCATGTGCATAGCTTGAATGACAGGCATGCCCGTTCAGGAGGCTGTAGCCCTCCCCCTTATACAACTGACAGAAATCAGCTCCCCAAAACTTGTTTCTGAGCCTACCGACCAACTATATCACCAGGACATCCAATCGAGCATCAAACCATTGGATGTACCCGTCTTAGCATTGCAAAGTGACTGGTTCAAGTCGCGTCAAGATCGGACGACGATTGACCGTTGAACCATCACTCCTCCTGTGCCTCTACCTGGTAAAAACCGATGAACAGGGCCAGACGATCCAAGTTTTATCTGTATAACTTCAAACTTCACCAAGCTTCATATTTAAGTTTGATGTGATGAAAGTAAGTCTCATGACAAGTATCGGGCGATTCCAAGCTCGTTTGATATTTTCCGGGACACCGCGCTTCCCGAGAGTGCCGATTCCATGATCATGGACATAGAGGCCCAATTCTCAAGATCTAAACCATTGAAAATTCATTTTTAACCATTTTGAAGTTCCCTATAAAGTTTTAGGTCAATCGGACTTTGTTTGGTCATCCGATCGTTTGCAGCACTCTAATTCAACCCAAAGCCGGGCGATCGCATTTCTCTATCTTCGGAGCATAATTTGGAAAAACGGACATTTCCACGACGCTCAGAGCACCTCAAAATCCTAGGGATACCTCCCTGGACGTCATTGGATCAAAGGACTACACGCGAACACGGACAAGTCGGGGCTGCACTGCGCAAAGCGGTGCAAACCCCATTGGCTTCCATAGAATAGGCGCCAATTCCAAGGCAGCCTATGGCTGTCCTCCACCTCAAAATTGGCGCCTATGGAATAGGCTCCACCCCCCAATATAAATATGAGAAGCACTTCCTTCATTCATGACACCTTCCAACCCTCTGATTTCCGTCGAATTCTCTGGTCTCAGTTGCTAGTGCGAGGATTCGTCAGTGACACTCATTTCGGTGAGCAGAGTTGGAAGTCTAGCTTAGGCGGTAGCTCTGTCGGGTTTCTCAGAAAGAAACCTCGGTAGTCAGTGTTGCACCGAAGTTCTGCCGAATTGCCCAGGTGGAATCTCGGGATATATATACTACACAGAAGCTTTGCCGGTTTTTCTCCAAGAAGAACTACCGGTAGTCAGGGCTTAGCGGAAGCTCTGTCCGAGTCCCGACTCCAGATCCTCTAGTCATGTCGTTACTCTGTTCGAGTTCCGACTCGAGATCCTCCAGCCCTGTCGTTACGCTGCCCGATTTCCAGCTCAGAATCAGCCAGTTTCTGCCGGAGGCTATAGCCGATTTTCTGGGTGATTTAATACATCTGATTCTCTACCCGGGGTTCGAACCGGGAGTTTGTAAGTGAGTCCAAATAATCGTTCATTTATTTACTTGCTTTCAGCATGTAGTAATCATATCTAGAATTGTACTGGTCTGACAGCTGCCCGGGCCAGCCCTGCGTCCAAACCAAACGAATTAATACGGGATATTCACTTTCCGTCAGTTTAGATATTCATGAAATATACGTATACTATCGCTGCGCACCGCGTCAGTCTTGTTAGGGTTTTGCGGCGAGGAATACCAAAAGACTGTCACAATGGCGTACGCGCCAAAAGGGTTTGGTACTTCAAACGGATCCATTGCGAGGCTCTACCATCACCTCTGGGTCTTTCTGTATCTTTTGAGATCGCTATAACCTTGACCTGACTAGCCGTCCGGGCAGTCGTTCAAAACAACTAAAAACAAAGAGTCGGGATTAAATCTCAGGAATATTATCTTAATTGTTCATTGGTCCCTTTGGTAGACCTGCCTTAGAGCACCCAGTTGTGCTGTCCGCATGCTCTAAGTAGCCGGACCATTTTTCACAATTCATGCTATTTGCACTGTATTCTGTGTGCATTTTCAGATAATGACCAGCATGCCAAGCAGTCGTAGCGTTCGTCTAGACTTTGTTTCGGATCCGCAATCAGTTTCTCCCCAAAATTACCAAAATACCCTCTAGTCTATCCTAGGGTTACCTCCATGTCCAAATTACTAAACTACCCTTCCACTATGCCCAGAGTCAGTCCAACCTAGGATTTTGACCCGGGAACCTCCCGGGGCCCGCCGACAGTTATCCGGACGCCCGAGACCAGTTTTTACTGATTTTTACCAAAATACCCCAAGAACTTCGAAAACATATTTTCGACATATAAACTATACCGAGAGCGACCCGGGACCCGCCTGAGACCATTTTTCAGCCCTGTGCGGCAAAATTCAACTTTTTATTATAAAGTCAACTGTACTAATTTTTACTGCCCAAAATCGTACCGGACACTTCCCGGGGCCCACCGTCGGCCCAGAATGGGGACTGGATGAGATTTTGCAACTTTTCACTATGAATCCTATTGTATTTTCTACAACCATTTTCACTATTCAAAACCGTACCAGACGCTTCCCGGGGCCCTCCGTCGGCCCTAGATAGGTCCGGACGAGATTTTTACAACTTTTCATATGGACATTGAAACTGCATCCTGAACCTATTTTCGGCCATGTAGCCATCTAAATAACATCTCGAGACTCCCGTTGACTGTCGGCACCCCTGAAAACCTATTTTCCAATATTTCCCCTAGCGAGTCGTGTAGTCAAACCTGACCCGTCTCAAGTCTCGGAATCTTCCGGAGAAGTCCCGGAGTTTCCGCAGTATGTATCCCTCATGCTTTTGTGACCGCTAGAGTTTGATATTGTCCTCCAAGTACGGTAGAATGCCTCCAAACCCCGCTAGTGTAAATCCCTAGCGATTATTAACTTTTCTAGAACTTCAGCTATATGCGGAACTACGCGAGACCTGATTTCTCCTGAGGCCGGAGAATACGTAGGCAACCGGATAACGGCTCGGTCCCGATTTTTAAAACCTTTTTACCTGTTTGAACTACGTGATAACTTGATTCTCCTGAGATCGGAGATACGTAAGCAACCCTGAGATCGGGCTCAGTCCAAACAAAATGTTTATCTACTTCCCTTTCAGTTGTAAAAGTCTCCTGCATTGTAATGTAAATTCATTTTCAGACATACCATTTTTTATTTGCATGTATGTATGTTGTCACAAATTTTCATTCGCTCATGTTGAAAAAGTCTATTTCGAGTGCCGAAAGGGCGGGGTAGGGTGCTCTGGCTTCCCTACACGTAACGGTGAATAAACGAATCTTTTCTTTTATAAAATCGCAGACCAAAACAAAACCCGAGTCATCTCGATAAAACAAAACTGGGTCTCTAAACCCGAGTCATTCCATAAAACAAAATCGGGTCTCCAAACCCGAGGCTTTCCTATCAACCAATATCGGGTCCCTGAACCCGAGATATTTCTACAAACAAATTTTTCCGATGGTGACTTGACACACCGAGAATTATGTCAAGTGGCGACTCTGAGTTATTTTCATTAATAACAAGCATGACTCAGTCACAGCTGTAAAACCGTGTTTTTACAAAAACCACGTCGCATTGAATACCACTTGGATTTCCAATCATCGCACCGCACGGGGATGCAGGGGCAATTAAAATCCCGGGCGCGACATATTGCCAAATTCTTAAGAGAGTAACTACTTTGCAAAAGCACCTCCCTCTAAATATTCGGCAACGCAACGGGAGAGCCAGGAAATAAATTTGGAGGTGGCATAAAAAAAGATCAATATACTCCTTCCATCTCAAAAAGAATGTCTTATCCGTCAAACCAAAAACTTAAATATGTTTTTATTCGTAACAAATTCAAACTTTTTTTTCAAAAATAAAAAGAATTGGTTGCTATTTAATATCTTGCGAAAAAAGTTAATTCAAAAACTTTTAGACTAAAATGTATTCGTTAAATCTCGTTCTGCGGACAATCTTTTTGAGATGGACGAAGTATTTAATACCACTAGAAATACACATATTCTAAGATTAATTATACATAGTACTCCTAAAAAAAAACATGTTTCCACTTATCATACGTTAATCATACATCAATAATAGTTTAAAAAAATATACTGTTACTCATTAAAATTGATGAGAGGTTGTGAAGGAAAGGAGTATTTTTTTTAATGGGTGGTTGGGATCTAGGGATTTGTGCGGCCGGGCCTCCGTACAATGCTCCATGGACCTCTCCCACCAGACGAGGCCCCGGAAGAATTAGTCCAAGACCAATGATAATCTCTTCACAAATAGTGAGAGAAAAGCGAAATCTTCAATGAGAGTGAATAAATAAGTGGGGCCAGCCAATGAACTGCTAACATCACATTTATTTTTGTTGCAATGCCTTGTTTTTTTATCAAGTCAACTTACATGCACTCGACTAATTTCTAATGATGGCGAGTATTACTATTTTTTTTTTTCCAGATAAGTAATACCTCCCACCCAAATATAAACGGTTAAAAAGTGATATGGTCACACCTAAAGTTAAAAACATTGAATATAGTGAAAAAAGAGAAAAAAATTTATGATGAGGAGGTGTATAAATGAATGTGGACCGCCGTTGAGGTGTCAACATCACACAGTTCTTTGTTTTTTTTTTTTTGGCAAACATAAACATATACTAATAAGCAAAAACTAGTACAAATGACACTATCGGTCTGAAATACTATATTGATTAAAACAACTTCAGAAAAAGTCAAATTCCCACTAATTCACCCTCAAATCCCCTCGATGTATAAGCAGTTGAAAATTGACAAAAACAAATTACCTCCGTCCGTGTTTATTTGTCCAGTTTCACTATATTTTTACACCCTTAGAAAATTGTATCTATTATACGAAATTTTCAAAATCATAAAATCCATTATGTATAAATTGAAAGATATAGACAATTTAAAACATGATATGAATGCCAAAAATAGACCAATAAATATGGATGGAGGGCGGGAAAAATAGACAAACAATTTGGGACAGATGAAGTATAAAACAAGAACAAAAAACAACAAAACAAAACATATAATGCATGAAAATTCGCTCAACTTTGATATCGGACCACAAGACTCGTGGAGGTAGGTAGAAAATCCACCACCCGCTTCGTCTCTCTCTCCTCACTCCGTACCCGAGAACCTCAAGCCTCA
Organism: Gaultheria prostrata; assembly: GCA_036023075.1. NCBI lineage: Eukaryota > Viridiplantae > Streptophyta > Magnoliopsida > Ericales > Ericaceae > Gaultheria > Gaultheria prostrata. Next base: position 9,015 of record JAXBDA010010051.1, read on the forward strand.
AAAGTGATTTGATCTCTCAGATAACTGTCATTCTTATTAGGGCTGTGCACGATTTGGATTGGTTCGATTTTTTAGGAATTCGAGGACCAATCTGCGAGTCATGGTTTTAAAGTAATTATAATATGTGTCCGGATCAAAAGTCCTCCAGATCCAACCAAAGGTTAGATTCCATGGAGACCCCCTCATCTATGCCTATTTTCCACGGAGACCCCCTAACTTTTAAAAGCGTCCAGACAGACCCCCCTCATCTATGCGAAATGCAAAAAAACCATTACTCCATTAACGAAAGAACGGAAATGACTATAATACCCCTTAAAAATCACCCACACTCACCCCCTCATCTATGAAAACCGCCCTCAGTCACCCCCTCTCTCCTTATTTAAGGAAAAAAAATACTACTTTTTGAAAACATTTTTTTTAGAGAAATTGAAAAAGGTATTAGAAGAACACATTTTGAAAAAGAAAGTTTTGAAAAAAAACATTTAAAAAAAAGAGTTCTCGAAAACAAAAAAATTTTAAAACATTTTTGGAAACCAATTTTTTATAATATGAAAAAAGTGTATTTTTTTAAAAGAAGCATTTATATAGAGGAAAGTTTTGTATATATATAAAAAAAATAATAGATTTAAAAAAAAATTTATAACAAAATATTTTCCAAAAGAAAAACAATTTGAAGGTAGTTTTTCAAAAAATATTTTTCATAATAGTTTTTTTTGGAAAAAATAAAATCATGAAAAAAGATTAAAAAAAATTTCAAATTTTTAAAATATGAAGTTTTGAAAACTATTTTGTTGAATTTTTTTCCGAAAATAGATTTTTTTTTAAAAATATTTTTGAATTTTTTTTTTTTGAGAAATTTTTGTTTTCGAAAAATGTTTTTCAAAAAAAAAAAATTTGGACTTCGAAATTTGTTTCAAAGAGAGGGAAAGAGAAATGGTTATAGAAGGGCATTTTCATCTAAATTTTTTGTAAATCTCCCACCTACTAATGGTAATGTAACATAAGGGGTCACAATGGATAATGTTTATAGATGAGGGGGTCTGTCTGAACGCTTTTAAACGTTAGGGGGTCTCCGTAAAAAAGAGGTATAGATGAGGGGGTCTCTGTGGAATTTAACCCCAAGCCAAACCAAACCAATCTCCGAGTCACGTTTCGATTTTGGTTTTGTCCACGGAATACACATATAAATTATTTCCACTCAAGCACTCTTTGCCCATTCCAACTATCAAGAGAAGTTTTAAAAACAAGAAGAAACTCTCTAATCAATTAGCAAATCGGCCTAACACTCAAATCATAACAGTGCACCACATAGAATATTATAAATCTAGCAAATTAGAAATCTGCATATTAAAAATTTGAATAACAGTGAACCATAAATATTATTTCGCCACCTTCAAACAAGAAAAGGTAAGTCAAACATTCTACATGTTACCAATAAGTAACATTGTTATAAACCTATACTCCTCCCTCACTATTTTATAGTCGACTAATCTATTTTGGGTTGTCTCTCAGTGTGTGTTTTGAAAAATTAGTGGATAAAAGTTTTTTACAATTACTCTCTCCGTCCCTTTTATAATGTGTACATTTCCATTTTGAACTGTCCTTTAATAACTGTGTTTTGAAAAATTAGTGGGTACATTTCCTATTTTGCCCTTAAAGGTAGATTCATTTTTTAAAAGTTAGTGGGTATTATTATATGGAAAATGCTAACGTGTGCCCAATAGGCACACGTTAAGGTTGAAAAAGTGTATTGAAATGTGTGAAAAGTGTATTGGAATATGTAAAAGTGTATTGGAAAGTGTAAAAGGTGTAAAAGGTGTATTGGAGTGTGTGTTGTTTTTGTTTGTTTATGTGCTTAACGTGTGCCTATTGGGCACACGTTAGCAAGATTCTTATTATATTGATAAGAGTAAGTAATAGAAAGTAGATGTAAAAGTTGATGTGAGAGAAAAATAGTTGGAATTCCCAGGCAACACACTTAAAAAGGGATGGAGAGAGTATTATTTTGTCATTTTAAAAGTGAGTGGGTAAAGAGTTAATGACTAAAAGTGGAAGATAATTTTGAAAAGTATAGGTAAAAGTTGATGTAAAATGTGTAATGATAATGTTTAATTAATTTAAAGTGAAATGTTGTTATAAACTACCGTAAACAAAGACAACAAAATAATACTCCCTCCGTTCCAAAATGTTTGCCCCCTACGAAATTACGTGCAATTTTCAAACTAAAAAATAATGTATTTACCAAAATATTTTTCAAATTTTTTT
>JAXBDA010010052.1:0-11278 GCA_036023075.1 Gaultheria prostrata
GGGGGTGTTTTGGATTCGTCTCAGCTGAAGTATTTTGTCAGAAACCTCAGGATCGCTGAATAATTACTCCGATTACTGGAATGGATCGATTGGGGATGCTCTGTTTGGAAAACTGGAAGAAATGCTGCAACCGCGCGCAAACACACACACACACATACAGAGAAAGAGAGAGATAGAGAGGAGAGGGTTGTTGATTTGTGAGGAGAAATCATCAGCTTAGATGATTACAGAGAGAGAGAGAGAGAGAGAGAGAGGGACAACCACCCAAAGAAACATCCAATTTCTCTCTGTTTGGAGCCTCATTCTTGAGCCCTAACCCTAGTTCTTCTCCAAACCTTTTATTTATACTGCCCCACACTTTCTTCGTTTTCTCCGCCACATATCTGCATCTGGTTATTTTTTTGGTAATACCATTGGGAAATTTTTTTTAAAAAATAACTATGGGTACACCTTGCACCAAATGTCCGCCATCTCGTGTTGGATTATCTCATGCAAATGATCGGATCCGTTCAATTTGTTTAAAACAAATTTTTGAAAGTGCTTGTAAAAAATCAATTTACTTGGATATCGTTAAGAGCTTGATCGATTTTAGTCCTTGAATCTTATAGGATAAACACTGATTGAATCGATTAAATTATTATTGATATTCAAATGAGTTGATTTTTATTCAACTCTAGCTAATATTTTAAAAAATCATTACTCAAAACCATTTTTTCTCCACTTTCAATACTACTTTGTTATGCTTTTACTCCCGGTCCTCACTCTCATGACTTTTGATAACTGAAATATTCTAGAAATAACTACCACTCGTTCTCATTTTAATTTTTTTTATTATAGACGATGTTAGTATGTTAGGAGTTGGTGGTTCGTGTTAGAACGGGAATCAAGTAGCTTCTCCATGAGGACTCGGGCTTTAGACATCTCCCTATAAGGAAGAGTAAGACATCTTCTTAAGATGAGAAGGTCTGTAGTAAGTTATCAATGTCATTCATCTGTTTTGAACAGTCAGAATTTACTCACTATGCACGTGTGGTGAGTAAGGTCACTACACACGTCCCCCGATACATCATATGTGTACCTAAGACCACACTATGCGAGGTTGGAAGAATAGTTTGGAGTTTGGACCATGTATGTGCAAGCATTTTTTTTCTTTTTCCTTCGTATATGTAATCTTATTCTGCATGAAAAGTTTGGCTAATAATAACAGTACTCATAAAATGTCAACAAAAAAATAAAAATTGCCGATGATGAGTTGGAAATGTTATAAGCAATTGCTATGTATGATGAAGAACAAAACACAGAGAGGGGCTCGAGCTCAAGCCGTGGTTCTATTCAAGGTCGCAATGTTGTTAAACGCGGCACTTTTGATGGTCAAAAACGGCTTTTTGATGCATAATGTGCTGAATCTCCTGTATTTCCTCCATGTTATTTTTTAAGGAAGTTTTGGATGAGCCATTCTCTTTTTCTTCGTATCCATGATGCCATGCAAGCACATGATCCTTACTTTATCCAGAAGAAATTCTGCAGGAAAGATTGGTTATTATCACTTCAAAAAATGACGCCGGCATTCAGGATGCTAGCTTACCGTGCACCTGCAGATTCTGTAGATGAACACGTGAGGATTAGAGCAAGCACTGCCATATAGAGCCTAAGGAAATTTGTCAAAGCAGTAATTGAAGTGCTCTCAAAGTAACTCGTAGCTTGATTTGAATTCATTCATGAATGTATTTTAATTTGGAATTCCAGTATCTGATACAGTTACAATGTTAACAACTTTTATATGCTCAATCACAAGTAATATCCAATATAGCATATGGTCAATAAGGTTCAGGCAGACAAGAAAAAAGTAAGGCAAATCATAGAAATATGAGCAAACAAAATATGCCAAAAATTGGGTTCTTTTACTTGTATTCCCAGTACATAAACTCTCACTTATCAAACCACAAAATGGATAAGCCCCACAGCCTTCCACTCAAGGCTTCCTTCAGACCATTCAAAATATAGAACTCCTGCTACAGTTTTTGAACATCAAAACAAGCAACCGAGATATAGCTATAACATTGAAGACTTCAAAACATGAAATGTAGCGATACTTTTGCAGCTTCAAGCCCGTACTCTCTTAATATAGGAAATCAGCACAAAAGAAGATTGCTAGCATAATTATCCTGGTAGCCAGTAGGTAACTGAAATTGGCAACCAATTAAAACAATAATTTCCAAATTCACTAATGTAATAAAGTTCCTAATAATCCAGACTAGATCACAGTGCAGGAACAAGCAGAGCATGAGAGGATCTAAACAAGAATGCCCCAGAGATATTAAGAGCTATTCTTATACACATGGACAGGAAGCAGTGTATGCATGTTTCGCTCTATCTGCGTGCTGGGAAGGATGAGCTTGCTATTAGGATATCCAGCTTTACTTGTAGATGGCTTTTATCAAACGCAAAAGTTTCACACACTTGATAGCCAGAGCATCAATTGGAATTGCCGGATGTAAGAGTTGCCCTGATGTCATTCATTTTAGCCACCCCAATAACCGTCAATTGTTGACAACACTTTCTGATAATTCATTTACATTTATTCCAACTTTCAATTTATCGATCTGGAAATAGAAAGGAGGGAACATACACTATGCTCCAACAAGGAAAAGAAATACTCACTTCAGGTTGGGAACCATTATTAAGCCATTAAAAAAAAACCACGAATTATAACCAACTTAATGCACCCACTCCAAAGTATAGGTCGTCTCTAATCAAAGCATGATTTTTCATCATTCATGCTACCTTAAATGCTTAACACAACAGCAATAAGAGAAGAGTATCTTAAAGCAATTAATTACGTCATTTAATTTCAAAAACAATTTACCAAAAGTGCCTACGCACTTCGCATACCTCTGCATGTATGATACCAAAAGTGCCTATGTGCTTCCCTTTGTAAATGATGCAAGCTTATCTAACCGGAAGAAACTCTTGCTCCTTCATTTATATCAAGACAGAAAAATATTCAAAAAGTCACCAGGTCATTTACTAAAGAATCCATAGGAGAGGTAGCACTTACATCTACACGAGTAGCCTGCATTATCCCCGGAGTTCACAAATGGAGACCCGATTACTTCCATAACTCTGTCGACCAAACCATGAATAAGCTGCAAATCAAAAGTTTCAAACTCTAAATGGTTAGCTTGCCAACTGAATGGCACCCCATTAATTGAGTTCTTATGATCCTATTACCAGAGAAGGACTAAACTGAAAAACTAGGATGTAATAATATCACGTGTGATAAAACACTAATAGGCTTCTCATAATTGATAAAACAATGAATAGTATCTTGATAACAAAGACCTTCTGTCTGCACTGCCAAGAAACGGGTCGGATCCTGATCTCTAAATCATACCTGCTCCGAAACTGATCCTCACAGCCTTGCAGGTGTCGCAGCAAAACCCCGAGTGGGTTGACCAAGCGATCAATGCCTCATAATTGGGGGTTGCTTCTTCACTATCAACTCTTATTGGCCAGTCCATATGGAATTATGGAACTACCCAAAAAGAAGCAATTTGGAACAGATGGAGTAGTTTTTGGTGGATACTGAATAATAAATCTGTAGCAATTTGGAAACCTCAGGGGTAATCAGTGAAATTTCCTAAGCTGTTTTACTGGCAAGTGAAACACACACGCACAAAGATAAGGGCTGTTGATTTGAGGAAGAAATCAACGGCTCTGATGATCAGAGATCATCTCCGTTGATGAGAGGGGCAACCGCCCTTGAGAAACACCCTATCCCTCTTATGGAGCCTCATTCTTGGGCAGAACCCTAGGTCCTTGTCCTTTCCCAATAACCATATTTATATTGCCCCTGGTTTGTTTTCTTCCTTGTTCCACAACAATTTTTGGCATAACTTCGTTCAGTCTCAAAAAATGGCCATTACCAACTTAGGCCCGTTCCACTAGGATTCTTGGGCTTTTCATGCTTTACGAGACAGGTAATTCACCTCGAATGCATCGATAACAGCTAAATACGATTCACATGATTTCCCAGCAACCAAACACCATTCACATGATTTCCCAAGAAAATGCATCAGTAACAGCTTAATACGTCTTCCAACAAATTTCAACACTGCTGAAGAAACAAAAACTAAACAGTTAAAGCCATTTTTCTCATTTTTATACACAGAAAACTCAAAGAATTGCCAAAATCGCTACTCCATGCCACACAAATCAAAATCTGTTGGGAACCCAAGGACAAAGAAAATTCACTAAAGAAACGGTGAGATGAAGACAGGGCCAGGCTCAGATTCGCATTTCTTCAAAAAAAAAAAAAAAAAAAAGATGCCCTCTTCGACATGGCTGCAACAACAGGAACCATGTGAGACTCACTGAGTTACCCTGCCATGACATGAGTAGAACTCAAGTGCCTGACTTTGGTTCAAAAACATCATCACAACCTCATTTAAATTGTTCCATAGAGAGAAAGGAGAGAGGGTCTTTTTAACAGCCACTTCAATACATATACATATATGAAAAACTTGATGTCAAAGGTGTAATGATGATATTTCTTTAATAAGTTGGATTTATGAAGCAGAACATTTAAAAAGGGACGGAGGGAGTACATATGCATACATATACAGCCACTTCAATGCACCTCTCTCATCAACTTTTACCTCCACATTTCCCATTAACTCTCTTACCCACTAAGTTTTCAAAAGGGCAAAATAATACGTAATTGTACAAACATTACCCATTAACTTTTCAAAACACACACACACTTATTAAGGGACAGCCCAAAATGGAATACTATACCTTTATTTAGGGACGGATATGTATGTATGGGTATGTATACACATAAGGGTTGTTGACTTGATCACAAAATCATCGGCTCCAAGAAGATCGATCTGGGAATAAAGAGATCATCTCGGATAGAGAGGGCAACCACCCTTAGAACCTTTTATCTCTCTGATCGAGCCTCATACTTAAACTAATGAGATTTTTAGCCCTAAAGCTTTCCTCGCGTTCACAATTATATTGGGACCGTGAGGGTGAAAGGGCGATTCAGTCATTCTGCCAATGACAGCCATTTTTAGAGAAGGCTTCAGGGAAATTGTATTCCACACAAATCAAAATCTGCAGGGAAACCAAGGACAAAAAAAATCCACTATACAGACGGATAGAGGAAGAGAGGGGGGAAGGATAAGATTTGCATTTCTTAAAAAAAAAAAAATGAGGCCCTCTCCGACATGGCTGCAACAACAGGAGCCATGAGAGACTCTCTGAGTTACCCTGCCATGACACAAGTAGAACTCAAGTGCATGATTTGGTTCGAAAACATCATCATAGCCTCATTCAAATTGTTCCACAGGGAGAGAGAGAAGGGCTTTTAACAGCCACTTCAGTACATATACATATATGTAAAAAATTGATGTGAAAGGTGTAATGATGATGTTTCTTTAATAAGTTGGATTTACGAAGCAACACATTTAAAAAGGGACGGAGGGAGTATATATGAATATATGTACAGCCACTTCAATACACCTCTCTCATCAACTTTTACCTCTACTTTCCAAAATTATCCTCCACTTTCCCATTAACTCTTTTCCCATTAACTTTTCAAAACACATATTTATTAAGGAATAGCCCAAAATGGAATACTCTACCATCATTTAGGACAGAGGGAGTATATATGTATGTATGTATGTGTATGCGCATAAGGGCTGTTGACTTGATTACAAAATCATCGGCTCCAAGACAATGATCTGGGAAGAAAGAGATCGTCTTGTACAGAGAGGGCAACCACCCTTAAAAACTTTCTCATCTCTCTGATCGAGCCTCATACTTAAAACTAATGAGATTTTTAGCCCTAAAGCTTCCCTTAGGTCCATATTTATATTGGGACTGTGAGGGTGAAAGGGCGATTCAGTCATTCTACCAATGGCATCATTTTCAGAAAAAGTCTTCAGGGAAATTCTATTTCACAGCACCCCCTTGTGAAGCGAATTCCCACGTTGCCTGGTACCAAAGTAATATGAAGTATATAAGCGTGAGGGCACCTTCACTTCATGAGCTAGCTTTTGGAGTTGAGTTCTACCCAAGACCATGTAACACACACTCACTTCATAAAACTAATGAGATATGTATGTATGTGTATACGGACAAGAGCAAATCACCACAAAACAAGTAAATACTTCCCTAGTTCTAATCACCACAAAACAAAACCTGCATAAAACTTTCTAGCCAAATAAATCAACGAATGAAGTTCAAAGAAACACAAAAATACAAAGGATTATTTTACCCCCCAAAAAAAATACAAAGGCTTTGGAAGAATCATGAGTATCCCGGCGAAAAAAGCCCCAATTAGACCACCTCTAACCCAGTTTAATATCCCCAAAAAAGCCTCAATTAGAGAATCGCCAACCCAATTCTTGAAAGTTCTTTACTTTAAGAATGACACAAATATTGTAATCCACTACAAGTAAGATCAAGAAATATCAACCATATATTGTAAAGGCATGTGTGTGTATAAAAATGTGCATATTGCATAGAAAATTGAAGGGGGTAAAGGGTCAGGCTCAGATCTGTTTATGATCGGACAAGAATCCGACACCGCCATGGCTGCAACGACAGTTGCCCATAGGAGCACAACCGAAAAAACCTCCTACAGACCTTCTGCGTGCCCTGCCAATAAACGGGTTGGATCCTGATCTCTAAATCATACCTGCTCCAAAACTGATCCTCACAGCCTTGCAGGTCTCGCAGCAAAACCCCGAGGGGGTTGGCCCAGCGATCGACCCATGACTTATTTTGGGAAATTGGCTTTTAGGATTGTTGTATGTGAGATTGTGAGGAGATTGACATATCTCGTAAGTTAGCAGAAATAGGTAACTAGTCTCTCCAAAAACCCAGAAAGGTACCATTGAAGTTCTTTTTCTTCTTCTGATACACAACCAAGCAAATACTTTCATAGTTCTCATCACTATCGCATGAGCTAGCCACCCCTTGCTATTAAATTGAGTTAGAGATGCTCTAATTGGGTCTTTTTTCTTTCCAGTATACTGATGATTCCGCCAAGCTTTGTATTTTTGTTTTTCTTTGATGCCTCACACTGCATCCCGATACACAACCAAGTAAATACTTTCATAGTTCTCATCACTACCGCATGAGCTAGCCACCCCTTGCTATTAAATTGAGTTAGAGATGCTCTAATTGGGTATTTTTTTTCTTTTTCCAGTATACTGATGATTCTGCCAAGCTTTGTATTTTTGTTTTTCTTTGATGTCTCACACTGCATCCCAGATCGAGTCCTATTCCCCCTCCCCATGTATTAGATTAGGAATGACGAATGACAAAAAAAAAAATCCAATTTAAGATCCCCCCAAAAGCCTCAATTAGAGCATCTCCAAGACTCCAACCCAATCCTTAAAGTTCTTCACTTTGAAGTATCACACAAATACTGAAACCCACACAAATAAGATCAAGAAATATCAAACATATATTGTAAATGACTGTATGTATATAAAAATATGCATACACATATAATATATACTCACGTAGAAAACTGAAGGGGGTTTAAGGGTTAGGCTCAGATCTGTGTATGATCGGACGAGAATCCGACACCGCCATGGCTGCGACAACAGTTGCCCATAAGAGCAGGATACAAAAACCCTCCTACAGACCCTCTGTGTGACCCACCAAGAAACGGGTCGGATACTGGTCTCTGAATCATATCTGCTCCGAAACTGATCCTCACGGCCTCATATAAAGATTCTTTCTAGTTCTTTCGTCCCCCACTTCTACACTTTGGTGTCATATAACACCGCATTTTTAACTCCACGACTGGAGATGCCCTTATGAGATAGTAGTACTGCATCAAGACCATTTGGGTTTTTGACAAAGAATACAGATACCAAGTCCAACGCTACTAACAGTAACGGAGGGCTTGAGTTTTGCTGTAGGAGACCATTTGGGTTCTTGCACTCTCAACTTCCATGGCACAGTCCATACAGAAATTTGTTGGACTGGCCAAAAAGAAGCAAATTGGAACGGAGGGAGTAGTTTCTGGTGAACAAATTTGCACTCAATCTATCTGTCGCTGTTTCTGGAAACCTCAGAGCTAATCAGCGAAATTTTCCCCATCTGCTTTGCCAGCATGTTTCACACACGACACACACACACACACACACATACACAGAAGGGCTGTTGATTTTGGGAAGAAATCATCGGCTCTGATGATCAGCGATCATCTCTATTGAAGAGAGGGGCAACCACCCTTAGAAATCTCCCATCCCCCTTTTCGGAGCCTCATTCTTGAGCAGGACCCTAGGTTTTCAGTTTTTCTCCCGTTGTCCGTATTTATCTTCTCACTTGTTTTTTTTTTATCAGCCTTCTCACTTGTTTGTTTTCTTCTTCTTTTACACCACATTTTATTTTTGATCGGCTCCAATTTTTGTTGTTTAAAAAACTTATAGTAACAACTTTAATTTTTTTTGAGCTATGAAACAACTTTGTCCTAAACTTAATTTTAATGAGGTTTAATTACAATCCTTTTAAATAAAATAAAGCTCAAATTTTAAGTTGATGAAGAAACGTTAACACTTTTACAAAATAAAACCCAGTTTAAGATGACTCGCGTTAATAATTTAATTTTATATGTTTTCGTGTTATTTTATGTAGTATTTTTTGAATTAGTAAAAAAAATCATATTATCTTATCTCTTTTATTTTAGTGTTTTTGATTGTGTATATTCGGCCACTTACAAAAAATCCTGTCCCCGGAAACAATGTTATTCCCTCCATTCTAAAATAATGGTCACTTTTCACTATTTGGGACCTCTTAAAAAATCGTCTATATTTTTTAATTCATAATATCTTTTTATATCCAATATGGATCTTGTTTGATAGATATCAATTAGTTTTATTATATAAATTTTTTAAAATCCTATTAAACTTTATAGATTGTGAAATATAGATAATTGTTTGAGTGACACGACTGCTCAAAAGAGACTAATATTTTGGAACGGAGGGAGTATCTTATTTCCATCTTTGATTAGGTGGCTGGGGCATAATATGTGATGCTAGAAAGGATATTTGAAGCACTTTCGTTACCCGATTTTACTTCACCAAGAATACTCTACATATATGGATAGAAGTTTTCGAGAAAAAATTTGTGTCATGTCACATCCGGAAACGAGGTGGGTGTTGTGCACCCCTCGGCCATCCGATCGTATTTTGGAGGTCCGGATATGTTTTGATTTTTTACCGGTAAAAATAAATCAAAATAAAACTAAAATTGTCGAATGCATACAGGCCGTTCAAAACATGATCGGATAGCCGAGGGGTGCACAACACCCATCCCGTTTCCCATCAGTGTTTTAGATGGCTAATAAGTGGAGTATTATTAACTTTTTAGTTAATGTATGTAAAAAGAGAATGGTTTCTCTCAAAAAATATGAAATGCCTAAAAGTTCCCCTAGTGTAATGTACGCGTACCTATATAAGAGGGTATTTGAGAGCCTACTTTTCAGCATTTCATTTTTAACTTTTTGGCTTTTTGATTTTTTGGATTATGGTCAGAATGTGTTTTGAATCTGAAAATAGTGTTTGAGAGAAATATGCAAAACGCATTTTGCAATAGGAGTAGTGTTTAGGAGATATGCGTAGAATATATTTTGTAAGTCTTTTTGTTAATCGGAATGAAAAAAGTGAAAAAATGAGAAGTCAAAAAGCTCCTCTCAGCATCTTTCTTCATTCTGCTCTCTAAACCAAAAATCTAAAAATCTATTTTGACAGAATCTATTTTTGCCACCATCTCACAAACACTCAAAATGTGATAAGTAAAATCCCAAAATGCAATAAAGTGGCTTCCAAACACCCTCTAAGTACTCCAATGAGCCCAAACAGAAGATCAGAGATCTATTGACAAAAATATTGAAAATCCACGTTAGGCTGGCATTGGGTTTGGGTCTGCCTTAGTAATTAATGTCTTCCCCCTCACATGTCGTGAATTACATTTCAAATCATGAAAAAAACAAGGGAATTGAAGTTCACACCATCATTTCAACATTGCACCCTTTTTTGTTTTTTATTAGGATGAAATTACTGAAATACCCCTCCATTTTATAATCCTTGGGAATTGCGGATGTTGAAATGGAGGGGTATTTCAGTAATTCAATCCTAATAAAAACAGAAGGGGAGTGCAGATGTTGAAATGGGGGTGTGAAATTCAATTCCCAAAAACAATACTGGAGACATTATTCTTTGCACTGGTTGGAATCCATACTTTTACAGACGAGTGCTACTACATACACATAAAAATTACCCAGAAATACCCAAAATTTAAAAATGAATGGCTCAGATTCACTAGGGAGTAACCCGAACCACTCATTCTCATTTTTAAATTCTCACAGGTTTGTCTTTTAATAAATTTTTCAGAATTTAAAAATGAAAACAAGTTGATCTGCTTCCGTTATAAATTTTTTTGACAGACCAATAAGGGGAGGGCAAATTTGTAATTTTACATTAGTAGGACGCGTTTTGGCTGATAATACCAATTGTTTTTGTTTTTTTAAAAGGTTAGGCCCCGTTCCACTAACTCAAAAAGTTAAAATCCAGCTTATTACGCTTTTCGAGACAGGTCATCCCCTCACAATACATCACATAAAAAATCACAAAAAGCTAATGCGTTTTTCGAGCTCTCACATAAAAAAGCCAAAAAACAAAAAAACCCAAGTTAGTGGCATTAGTGGAATGAGTTGGTTTTTTTTTTTTGGTAGTTTTTTGTTAGCGGAATGGAGTAGTTTTTTGTTTAAAACAAAACTGGTTTTTTTTTGTTAGTGGAATGAAGTAGTTTATGGATTAAAACTACAACTGGTTTTTTTTTTTAGCGGAACGGGGCCAGAGAGACAGTAGTATATGTTGGTGTTCTCAAGAGAAATTTTTTGGGTACCTACCGGGTACCACGTGGCCGAGCCTACGTGGTACCCGAACAGTGCATCCGAGCCATCCAAAAGTGTATTGGACGGCCGAGATTAAAACACACTCTTTCCTCTTTCTCTCTCAAAATCAAAACCATCCAAAGCCAAAATGGACAACCCCGATTTGCCGACTGGGTATCACGTGGTACCCAGTAGGTACTGAAAAATTCCTCGTTCTCAAGAGTCAAGATGGTTGGTTGACACATTGGCAGTGCTGGTGCATTGAATACAGTAATTGTTAGGGTTTATTAGTAAAAATTTACTTCGTCCCGTTTTAATAATTTTCTATGAAAAGATGTGTAGTTTTTTAATAAAAAA
>JAXBDA010010053.1:0-11275 GCA_036023075.1 Gaultheria prostrata
TATTTTTTATATCCAATATGGATCTTGTTTGATAGATCTCAATTAGTTTTATTATACAAATTTTTTAAAATCCTATTAAACTTTATAGATTGTGAAATATAGACAATTATTTGAGTGACACGACTGCCCAAAAGAGACCAATATTTTGGAACGGAGGGAGTATATTATAGTAGTTGTTTGGATACGAAGTTTGGGGGTGTCGACTGCCCGGGCTGAGGCGCTCCTTCCGGGTTTAGTGAGCAAGCTCACTACAGGACCCCCGAATCTACTCCTTACCACCCAGTACACATTGATATATCAATTTGTTTGTTTTTTTTCTAAAATGGACAATCCAAATTGAACCGAGACACTGAAATTAAAAAATGCAAGTAGAGAGGCCACCCAGACTCATATACTTGTTTTGGAGGATATAACTAACCTATGTGGGACAAACTCTAACACTCCACCTGCACACCTGCACGTGCGACCCAGGACCCGTATGTGGAGAGGTAAACAACGGATCCACAACATTTGGATCATTAGGAAATATGGTGCACTTATGGCACAAACAGCGGAGAAATAACCAAGAGAGTCTTATTCAAAATCCTCCGAAAAGTTAAAACATCCAACCCCAAAACCAATTGTCAGTAAGTGGAGAGGCCGCCCATGCTCATATACTAGACTCGAAGTTTATATTTAACCAATGTGGGACAAGCTCTAACACTCCTCCGCACGTGCGACTTCTAACCTACATCTAGAGAGTTAAACAAGGGATCTACAACATTGGGATCACAACGAAACAAGGTACACTTATGACACAAACAACGGGGTAATAACCAAGAGAATCTTGTCCAAAATCCTTCGAAAGCCTAACTCTGATACTATGTTAAAGCATCCAACTCAAAACCAATTGGCAGTAAGTGGAGAAGCCACCCATATGTTAGAGTTTGTCCCACATTTGTTAATTATAACCTCGGAGTCTAGTATATGAGTCTGGGTGGCTTCTCTAAGTTCCAATTTAGTGTACCTTAACTGGGAAGGGAAATCAAGGAAATGCTTTTTAAGGGATGGAAATGCTTTTTAAGAAACTTTAGGGGAGCTTTCTGCATTTGTCAAAACCCCTAGTGGAGTTAAGTGAAATTTACCCCTTCTTCAAATGGTTGCTAACAAATACAGGAATGAACTCGCAGAAAAGGAAAAACAACAAATGCAATTCGTTCGTAGTACTAGGGTTCTTGAATCAGTGGCGAGAAATGGTTTGGGTTCGATTCGGTGCCTATGCAGTTCATCGGTTTCTCCAATCACGTCATTCGTAAGGAGGCTGATTGGAGTACCGAATTCACAAATCAAAGCCACACTCGACGCGGAATCGGACAATCATTTGACCCTCAAAAGCTTGGAATTTTCATGGGATGCTCTCCTTTCTTCTCTCTCCTCTTCGTCTCCTCACAAGGTTCATCTGGTAATTTTGCGATTTTGTTTTGTATTGCTTTGTAGACTGTAGTCAGGCTTAAATGCTTTCGTTTCTCTTTAAGCTGCTTGGTTTGTGTATCTATTGAAGTTAATAAAATCAATGCGTATGGTGATAATTAGGGCTACAAATGAGCTGAGCCTATCGGAATCTTAAATGTTCAAGTTTGTTTGTCTCGAGCTCGGACTCAATGAAATTCTCAAAATCCGAGCTCACTTAGTCTTGATTTTTTTTTGAAAACGACTTAGTCTTGATTCGAACTCGAGCTTTTCACGAGCTTTAACAAACAATATCATACCTTTAAGCTAGCATATGGGTGCGAATAGCATTTTTATGGTATACAGTCCTAAATTTATACTTATACAGTGGCAGAGCCAAGATTTTGGCCGAGGGGTTACTTAACGGCCCGTTTGGATGGCGTATTATTTTTACAGGGATTAAATAGTTAGGGGATAAAATAGTCGGGATTAAATAAGAAGGGTGGACCCACATTGATGTGATAGTTAAGAATGGAGGATTAAATAGTAAATGGTTTGGATGAGGGATAATAAAAGGGGGATAAGGAGGGTGGATGATGTAAAAACTATCAAATTGACTACATTGCCCTTGTTAATTCACAATCGGATTATGCATTTAAACAATTAAAAAATACCAAATTAATTAATTCGATATACTTTTCAATTATAATAATTGATTGTAATACACCGTTGGATCACTAGAAAATTAGGCTATAAAATTTATTTTTTAAAATTTTCTATAAACTAAAATCACTAAAGTTTTAAAGGAGATTATGTGAGGGGAAAAAAACAAAAGAAGCTAAAATTAGTTTTATTATAGCTAGTGGCTTGAGGGAAATAGCAAGTTAAATAGAGGGGAAGAAGTGTAATTTTCATTTAAAAAACCCAAAAGCAGGAGAGAGAGGGAGTCGTTTCTTTCCTTTTCTTCTTCCTTCTTCACTTTCAACAAAACCCAGAATGGCACCACACCAGACGACGACAACAACGGCCAATCAAGGTCCGACGGCAACAACGCGATGGCGATTGCAGTGGTCCGCGATTCTCACCCAGATATGTTTATTTTTCCCTAGATTTGAAAATTTTGAGAATTTTTTGCTTGAAACTTGTTAGAAAATTTGTGCTTGTGCTTGAAACGTTTTTGCTTGAAACAGAGGGGTATGGTGGTCATATGCTCCCGGATGAGAAGCCGGACTAAATAAAAGCAACCCCCCCCCGCTTTTATTTAGTCCGGGAGAAGCCAGACTAAATAGCCGGCGGCTATTTAGTCGGGGTGCCATTTTGGTTGCCAAAGCATGGGCTAAATGTCCAATCAACTCCTCATCCCCCCCTGATTTCTTCATCCTCCTCCCTTGTACCTCACCCAAACGAGCCCTAGTAGACATATTTTTTTATCTAAAGCATATATTTATTATATCACATACCTTTTGTTTTTCAACATTTGTACATTGAATTATTCTAGCCTAATGCTTTAAAAGTGTATGAATTGTTTTGTTCTATTTCTTCAGGCTACTACACTCACATGGTTATTTTTCCCTTATGAAAGAAATTGAGAAATGAAAATGTAAAATAACCTGTTTTTTTTAGTGAATCAAACCAAAATTAATATAAGAAATAATTACATTGATAATATCAATGATACTTATTATATTAATAGAGTTTTAAAACCCGAGGGGGCTGGGGCCACCCCCGGCCCCAATGTAGTTCCGCCCCTTCATTTACAGATACTAACTTTTATGCAAGTACAAAAGTGCAAAATATATAGGAGTACAAAATTTTATATTCATACAAAGATAAAATTTTAATTATGCACAACAGCACATGCATAGGTTTGTAGGTATATAAGTTTATGCATTTACAAGTTCATGCATATAATCTTCGTTTCGTACGTACATTTCAGGTTCGCGAGTCTAATCCAGCCGAATACTGTCAAGTTTGGGGTTGGTTCATTTATTAGACAAGCCTAAAATTAAGGCTCATGTTTGGTTCATTTAATGTACGAATCCAACTCAAACTCACTCTTACCAAGTCGAGTCCCGAACGTTCGCAAACGTTCAGTTCATTTGCTGCCTTAGTGAAATGTTCACCTCACCTCATTATGCGTTTTACTCCAAAGGATAGTTGCATTTCACTTCACTATGCCTTTTACTACAAAGGATAGTTTTGGGTAATTTTTTAATGATTGTGGACAGTTTTGAAAACTCAAATGTATTTTGTGCGAGTCTTTTATCATAGTGCAGCAGTTGTTGCAGCCGATGCCACATCTAGGTCAAGCTACCTTCCATACCTCAATCCTCGTTACTCTTCTAAGCTGTCTCTTTGTTGGCCTGTTCTGGACCTACATCGATGATCTAAACATTTTTTTCAGTCATCCGCTTAGAAGAGTATGTGCCAAAAAAATTCTTGTTCGACCATTATAAGTATGTGAATAACTCGTATAAAAAAGATGGTGAAGGTAATTCTAAACTTAAATGTTAAACCATCCATTTTGAAAATAAACGTGAGTAATCCACATACTTACGCCTCTATCTGCCTGTCTCGGACCTACATCCAATGTCCAATCAATTTGATTTCAGGTACAGATGTTTTGTTATGCGGTATGTTTGAAATCAATGGTTTGTCTCATCAATGTAGGTCTGAGTTGGGGCCTCAAAGAGAGGGTTTGGAAGAGCAAGGAAGATTGGGGTATGGATGAGAGGTTTGCACTTAACCTGGCCACATCTAGTGGGTATTGTTTCATGCATAACTTCGACTAAATCAAAGCCAAACGAATGCTCAAAGAGCTACAAAGAAGAGATACTGCAGAAACCCACTCTTCAAATCTCCCAAAGCCCAAAGACAAGCTCTCTCAAAACCCTAATTGAGACTCTTACAAATCCTTACCAAATAATGAGCCCCGTACAAGTATTTATATCAAGTGACTGCTTGTCAAACAAACCCTAACAAATTGGGCTTTTAACCCTCACAAAAACCGTAAAAACGCAACATTCTGTGTCGTAGATTATCCGGACGGGAAAAACAGTCCAAAATAATACGTCCGGGCAGTGCTTCCCAAATTGTACCGAAATTATCACAGTATCCCCTAGATAGATCTTCAGTTAGATTTCGCAAACCAAACGGGCATTTAAAGGTGCAAGACACAAGTTATGCTTCAAACTATCATGTTAATTTCGTAATGAATCACCATTTAATTCAACTGTTCCATCAGTTTAGCATATGCATTTCAACATACAGCAAAACATCAAGCATTCCTATCTGAAGGACACTTGTTGCTTTTAGACAATAGTAACTAAGCTTCCTAGGCATTGACGGGCAAACATTTTCATTGACATACAATTTCTGCTTTTTTGTAGCTATGCCCACAAAAAGAAAATGCGCAGGGAATCAAATAATGCAAAACAAGATGGCATTGCAAATGGACCAAAAAAATAAATTGGTTCGACGATACTTTTAGTAATTTGCACCTGCGGACCCTAACACAGGATCTAGGGAGAACGAATGCAGAAAATTAGATCATCGAAAGAACAAACACTCACGAACGCCAGGTTTACGGCAGTTTGGTGGGTAACTATAGGAAATAAACTCTCTTCATGATGAGTCCATAGAGTTGGTGAGAAAAAGACAAATTTTAGGTTGTGTTATATGGAGAATGACCATCCAAATACGAAGTTAGAAAAAGAATCTCACCCATATCACGATCTCATATTCTTGCCTTAGATATTCATTAAAAGGAATCTCTCCCATATCACGATCTCATATTCTTGCATTAGATATTCATTCCACGAGATGCTGAGGAAACATAATCGTTTTTCTTTCCTCACATAGATGAGAGACCAAAATTGTTTCTTTTCGTTTCCGTTTTTGCATGCCTAGGTTGTAGTTTTGGTAGTGGGGAATGCCCCCTCCACGTTTCTTCTCTTGTTTCTCTTTGAGTGATGCAAGACTTCAGGTACTTGTTCTCCAGTCGAGAGAGTGTTCCATGGGATTTCTGTGTATGAGATTTGGCATTGATTGTATTGCTCCTTTTGTTATAAAATTAGTTTCCTTACCAAAAATTTGCTTTATGAAATGTGAAGTCGTGTCGATAGAGAAAAAGTTTTTGTTCGGTTGGTAATGTAGTTTAGTTTTGCTAGGAAGTAATGTTCACTTGGTAAACAATATTATGTCATATAACAAGGCCCTGTTTGTGCTCTTACCTCGGTTCAGCTTGAGAGAGCAACCACTGCATGCGAAGATGACATCAGAATTCATTAGTCATTTAATTCGATGGTCAGTTTATACTTCTACGGATTTTTTGTTATCGATTATCAATGCCAAATGTTTTAGCTTGAAAATCTATTCGCTTAAATTATCATCCATGCCATAGTGTCTTTCCATAGCTTTTCTCAAAGTTTCTTATGTCAAGGACTCAAGGTGGTGTTTGGCATTTTTCCCATAACAACAGTGAGGAACTGAAACTTCGTGTGCAGACCTCTATTTATATGCTGTTGGTTGCTCCAGACAGGTGTTGGAATGGAGACTGGAGAAAATAGTGAAAGCGAAGGAAGGAAATCCTGGTTGTTACTCTGAGCTCATATCAATGTGCGAGAAGATAAAAAATATTCCACTGGCGATGCAAGTGTTTGCTGCAATGGAGGCCCATGGAATCAAACCAACGTGTAACATTTTCAATGCACTTGTATCTGCTTGCTTCTCTTCAGGCAATCTAATAACAGCGTTAAGCTTGTTTGAAGTAATGCATCACTCGGAGGCATATAAACCCAATTCTGACACTTACAATGCTTTCATTTCTGCATATGCAAACTTGGGTAATGAAAAGGCTATGGAATCTTGGTACTCAGCAAAAAAGGCAGCTGGATTTTCCGCTGATGTTCGAACATATGAATCCCTCCTCTCTGGTTGTGTCAAATCTAAAAATTTCGACGGCGTTGATCGATTTTATGAAGAAATGGCCTTATCAGGAGGCAGACCTAATGTACGCATATTAGAAATGGTGCTTTTGGGGCATTGCGAGCGAAGAAATCTGGCCAAAGTCAAAGAGTTTCTGAAATTTATATTGGGTGACGGGTATTCTATAAATGTAACCATGATTGAGAAGCTTGTAAGATTTTTTTATCATCTTGGGAAAGTTGAAGAGATGGAGGATCTGTTAGCAATTTTGATGAATTCCAATCATGATGTGGAAATTTTGTCTTTGGTTCACTACGGGATTATAAGGTCGTTCGCTGCTTTGGATCGATTGGACGATGTGGAATATGCATTCGGGAGGATGTCGAGACAAGGAATATCGTTTAAATTCTCAGAGGATATCGATATGGTTATCCGTTTGTATTTTAGGCATGCAGCTCATGATAGGCTAGAAATGTTTTTGGAATGTATAAAGTGTTCTAATTACAAGCTCACAAGATCTAGTTACGATATGTTGGTTGCTGGTTACAGAAAAGCTGGATTGTCTGTGAAGTTGGATTTGGTTTTGAATGATATGAAACTTGCTGGATTTCTTTAGTTCTGTGAATCTTAGAACCAAAAAGCTTTGTTTTGAGTTATTTCCTCTGAAGCACATGTTGGAATGGACTATGGAGTATACAGGCATTGGGGCGTGTTTGGAGGATTGATTTATGGATGCATTTTTTCGCAGCATTAAAGGAAACGGTAAGATACCGTAGAAAAAGATCTAGTTTATTCTCGCTTTTACTTCTCTTTCATAAATGTCTTCACAAGATGATCCAAACGCATCCTAAGTGTTTTGCTCATATGAAGAAATTGTTAGAAACTCGTTTTGTTAATGTTTACTTAAAAACTCAGTATAATAATTGACAAGATATTGTTCGTTTTTTTAACTCATTGACAAGATATTGTTGGCTATGATGTCAGTGTTCTTGGGTATTTTTTCTTCTTTTCTATGATTATTTCTTTCTTACAACAATGTGCATGGTGTTAGGTTTTTGGATTATTCTGGAATATATCTTGAGAAAATGCTAAAATATGATAATGGTCGAGAGTTTTGAAAAGATATTTTGAGAAATACTTTTGAGATAGGTTTGGATGTGTTTTTGGGTAACCTCGGCGATTTTTGCAACATGGATATCCCGATTGAAGAGTTTTGATTAAATCAAGTTGTCGGGCGCCAAAAGTAAAGACTTGTGTTTTTTCCTGATCTGAAGAAGCACTCCCCGGCAAAGAAAGTCCATAGCGAAATATTTCTTCTGGTGCTTCTTCTTGTTCTGTTTCACTGGTTGATGGAATTTGTGGTGAAATCATCTCTGCTTCCGCCACTTCATATACAAGTCGGACTCCTACCTCCTTTACCTGTAATTGTTTCGTCATTGACACTGATATATTCAGTTCAACACCACTTTCCACCTGATTATCAAACTTCCAATAGCTGAACCAAACCATATCCCCATCTTCTTCTGGAACGCCAATGAACATTGGGCTATGGAACCAAATCAATCTCTTGGTGGTGTTACTGATAACAGTAGTCAAGTAAACAGGGATAAACTCAGACTTTAAAGAATTAAGTTCATATACAATACGCAAACTCAAGCCTCGGATTCTTGAATTATGACTTGGTGCAGTAAAAGACAAGGAAGATCCGTTAGTAGTAAGATTGAACCCCTCGGGAACCTTGCTTCCCGGAAGATAAGTGTAGAATACATGTTGTTCATGACACCCCTACACCAAAGAAAGGCACCAGTTAGACTTTTATATGGAGAGAGAGAGAGAGAGAGAGAGAGAGAGGACCTGTGGAGGAACCCTTTGCAAGTCGTAAAATCCCAATAGCTTTACATCTAGGTTTCCCATTGATCCCAAGTTGAATAAGCCCAGATTGTTAATTATCTTTTCATCGACATTTCCTAGGGGTTCCAACTTGAATTTACCAGAATACTCTAACAGTTCTCTCTGTAGTAAGTAGGAGTAAAATTCTGGTGGTTCCTTCCTGTCAATGTAATATACCTCATACTCTTGATCTGAACTGAATGCAGGCGATAGATGTAGTTTTCTCCCACGATCCTTGTTCTCGGACCGCCGACAATTCTGCAATGCAGGTGATAGAAAAGCTACCTTCTCCAACGAATCGCAAAACGTGAGTGATAATTGTTTTAGCTCTTGTAGTACTACAAACGACCGAAGCTTTTTGCAATACGTTACTTGAAGGATTTGGAGCTTAGTAAGACCTCTCACAAAATCTGGCAGGCTAGTTATGCGATTCCCCATCAGACTTAATTCCTGCAACGATGATAAGTTGCTTAGATCTTTAGGGAAAGCATTGTCTGATAGATTGCAGAACTCCAGTTTTAGGCTTACTAAGGACCGAGGTAAAGAAGATGCCCATGAAGGTTCAGGATTTTTTCTCGGCTTGGATGGCCAAGGCCAAATGAACGAATGCCTGGCTTTGATATTCTGAATTGTAGAATCTTGATCTGCTCCTACCATTGGTAGAGAATCCATATTCCCCATCTCAGTTGACGAATTCTCAAGATTTGAGCAACCAGAGATGTCAAGTGTTTGCAAAGATTCCAACATACAAATGCTTTTTGGAAACCGCCTCAGATTTCTGCAACCTTTTAAATTTAACAAAACAAGTCTCTCCAATTGTCCGATGGATTCGTCTATCTCGACCAACCTTGTACAATCTTCAAGTAACAATCTTTCAAGATTGGGGATTATACCAATGCTTTTTGGAAGCCGCCTCAGATTTCTGCAACCTTTTAAATTTAACAAAACAAGTCTCTTCAATTGTCCGATGGATTCGTCTATCTCGACCAACCTTGTACAATCTTCAAGTAACAATCTTTCAAGATTGCGGAGTGCTCTGAAGTCAGGAGTCGAAGCAAGGCTATGGGAGTGACACAGATCAAGTACAACCACGGTATCCAATGGGAAATGACTGGGTATGGATTGAAAGGGGAAGCCATGCCAACACAACCATCTTAGTTCTTTCGGAAAATTTTCATAACTTCCAATTATTTGTACATGACTGAGCTGCAAAAGTTTTAGATTGTCCATTTTTGCAAATGCATCAGCTTCCAAAGCTATTTGATTTGAATTTGCTTGAGCAATGCCAACCCAATTTTGGGACCCAAAACAACATCTCTCAAGCCAATTTCCTAAAGTTGACAATAATGAGTTGTCCAAGAATTCTTCTAAACTGTGATTTCTATTAACAACAAACACTCTCTTGGAAGATTTATCGTCCTTCAATAAACCCATATCGAGAACGAGGCCTTGGATTTTACTTGTGCCCTGAAGATAAAAGAGGAGAGAGAGAGAGCCCATTGATTAGTAAATAGCATAACAACACGTGAACAATTACAATATATACGCTAGGAGCACACACAGTTCTTACTTTATTTTGTCTTAAAACTTTATAGGAGTCTTTGTGATTCCACAGTCTACTACGTTCTCCTGGGTTCTCGGGTGATTCTTGATGAACTATGTATCTTCCCATTTCTTGAAGCAAACGATGCATCACCACCTTGTTGCATTCATCTACTGTTACTAGACATCTGCCAATTAGATTGTCAATCCCAGCAAGTGTGTAAAATCCACATCCATCTAGGATTGTAACTGTATAGTCCTTATCGAACCCAACGAAGAAGCAAGCAAGATGGAGGAATATTTTTTTGTCGCCATCATCTGGTAAAGAATTATAGCTCACTTTGAGTTTTTCAAGGATATTGTTATCGGGCATTTCTTTCAATTTTTCTAACTGACATTTCCACACTTCTAAGCTTCTTCCAGCTAGAGAAGAGCCCAAAACTTTAATTGCCAATGGCAGCCCTTTACAATATTGGACTGCCAAGCTTGAGGCGCCTGCATAATCATCGATGAGATTGCTTTGTCCGAAGGCATGCAAACTGAAGAGCTCAAGGGATTCATAATAACCCAAACTTTCAATCCTGTGCACCTTCCAGCCCTCATGAGGCCCTAGCAAGTGCTCATTCCGAGTGGTTATAATGACTTTACTCCCCGAAAACAACCAATCACGCATTCCAAGCACTGCTTCTAATTGTTCTGGCTTATCAACATCATCAACAACCACAAGAATCCTTTTGAAATGCAAGGCACTTTCAATCTTGACAATACCTTCATGAACATGGGATATCTTTTCATTCCTACCCTTTAAAATATCGGCAATAAGTTGACTTTGTAATCCAGGCAAACCATCCGGTTGTTTTGAAACTTCTCTTACGTCTGCAAGGAAACTGCTACCATCAAATCTCAAGAAGTTCATATTATATAGGAACTTGGCAATGGTAGTCTTCCCAATTCCACCCATCCCACAAATTGCAGCTAGACCAACATCAGCCGATCCATCTTCTAAC
This sequence comes from Gaultheria prostrata, assembly GCA_036023075.1. Lineage (NCBI taxonomy): Eukaryota > Viridiplantae > Streptophyta > Magnoliopsida > Ericales > Ericaceae > Gaultheria > Gaultheria prostrata. The sequence goes on from JAXBDA010010053.1 coordinate 10,794, forward strand.
CAAAATTGAATTTTTCTAGCACGAGCATGTATTCCTATTGCATAGGGGCCAATGTGCAAGGCTGTGCGACTTAGTTTGTCACCAACTACTTCGATAATTTTCTTGATAAACCTCGCCTCATGCCTAATAGTTGCAATCAAGAGGAAAAAGAAGCACCATAAGAATGATAAACCAGACTTGAAGTAGATTGACAATTCTGAAGCAATATGGAGAAAATTTATTTAGCTATTCTCATTGTTGAAAAACTAACGGATTCTACATTCTAAAATATGCGTGTAGAGGGCAAAATTCTGGGATCTGTATAACGCCCCTAAACCTGCAAGACAGAGAGCCGTTAGAGCACCTTTGCCCTTCATGGCAAAGGCCCTCCGATGCTTAAGTTAGTATCACGTACTAGAAGGAAACCGGAAATCACGCAAAACATGTAAACACGAATTACAGCGTACCTTTCTTCATGGGTATCGTACCTTATTTATAGATGC
>JAXBDA010010054.1:0-11269 GCA_036023075.1 Gaultheria prostrata
TAAACATCTCCCTAGGCGGGGAGATTTGCTTTAGGGAGTTTTTTTTTTTTTTTTAGATTTGAGGGGAATAGTTTAATATAGTAAAGTTAAAATAGGGAGTCTGATTTTGTGAGTTTTTGATAAAGTGACTTGCTAATTTATAAAAGGTGTTTTTGAAGTTAAATTTGGTGAAAATTTTGGTGCTCCAGATAAGGATGCTCTAAGTTAGTTCAAAGAGGGTCTAGAAGCTATCCATAGCCCTAAACCCCAAACGCCTCTGCCGAGACTCGAACCCTGGTCTCATTTATCGGAGAACGCGAAGATAACCGCTAGACTACAAACTCTTGATTAGTTTTGACTTAGGGGGTGTTCCGCTAAGCGAGTTTTTTGGTTTTTCACGACTTTTTATGTGATGTATTGTGAGAGAGTGACTGCATCAATTTTAGGAATAAACTAACTTTTTGATTTTTTTGAGTTAGCGAAATAGGGCCTTAGTTGACACTTGCTAAACTCTCTCAACAAAGACGTATGGGTTTGAACCTTATCAAATACTAGTACTAGTAATCTAGTATTTTTTCTGTGATCACAATTAATGTGAAACTACAAGGCGAAATGTGTAATAAAACCACAAATAATTAGGCCCGCGTTCCAGAGCCTGAGGGGAAATTCAAATCCAAGACACAGTCCAGAGAGAGAGAGAGAAATGCGGAAGAGCGAAATCAAATCGAAGACGACGACGAGGAAGCCATTGAGGGACGTGTCGAATGGCACTGTAAATAGGTCTTCAAAACCTGAAAACAAAAAAGCCCCTTACAATAACAACGACCAAGTTGTAGAAGATGACGCCCTCGATCGCCTCCTCCTCGTTCACTCTCAACTTTCCTCTCTCCTTCACCAGGTATACCTAACTAATTTACTCCGTACTATTTTCCATCGATAGATGAAGCCATAGAATCACTTGAATCAATGTTTATTGTGGATTAGGTTTTGCTAATTTGGTTATTCGTTTCACATGTTTTTCGTGGCTGTGTGTCGGAATCGAAGTATTTGGTATGTTTCGTTTCGAAAGCACCAAAATTGTTTGATTTTACTTTGCGATTTTGTATTTTTGTATCCGATTGTACTGTGAATTACCTTAGTAGACCAGTGTTATTATCTAGATTTTGGCTCTAGCATGTATGTATGAAGACTTAACCATATCTCCTCGTATGTGTATGACCTTATGTATGGGTACTGATAAGAACACGTGGTAGTCACGAAATTTGTGAATGAATATATAGCTTGGAAACTATACTGTTTGTCTGTGAAATCGTAGAGCATTACTGTGGCACATAATATTTCTATGCTAAATGAACAGATTTACTGTATCTTTGAAAATTTAGCTGATCTAGTGGGTTCAAACATTGTTTGGGGGCAATCTCATGCCCGAGAGGGAAGTCCATTTCTCTGGCAAATCATTCCACGAAATGAGATAATAATTGGAAAAGTTAACATAACATCCTCTTTAGTTTAGAGAAACTTAAGTGCGATGTGTTAAAAAGAGCTGATAAGCACCGGGCAAACCAATAAGAAACGCTCTTCCTATTGCATTTTTGTTCTCTTTTTATTTTCTTGTATGTACTTGAGTTGTCAGCGATGTTACGTGATTAGTGTGCATGAGTTTTTTGTTACAAAATATGTATAGTCGTCATTTGAGTTTATAACTTGGCTTGCGCCTTGCGGCATACTTTTTCATATTGTCCTCTATTAGTTTTAAGAGTCTGCTAAATCCACAGCTATTTTGACTGTCGTGAGCCCCCATCTCTGTCATGGTTTGGACCACCTTCTTAAGAGGTCTCCCATCCAAACAGCTGCTTACTCTCTTATTTCATTGAAGTTTTATGTTTCTCTTATAAGCTCCACATGTTTCATCTTATTTTGAGTCACGATTTACGCTTCTTTTTCTCTTATTTCTTGGCTTCACACATAATCTTGTAATTTCGGTTCATTGAATCATTCGCCGACTTGATGTGGAATCATTCTGGGCTATTGTTATATGGGCATCTGTTGATATGATATGGATGAGTTTGTTTCAACTTTCAGCCTTCCGTTATCTGGCAGAACTTTGTTTTTATCCCCCCTTCTTCACAAACTAAGTTGTCATCATTTACTTCAGTTTTGGGTAAACAGTGGGTTGAATGTTGCAATCGTTGCAGATTGATGAACTTGTTATGCAAGCACTTGAAGTGAAGAGTAATAAGGGAAGAAAAGAAGTTCAATCATTCGCAGAAGTCTTGTCTGAAATCCAATCTTCCTTGAAGGTTGATGCCATAATTGATTTCTGCTCTGTTAAAAAAAAAAAGTACTCCAATTGATTTCTGCTAACATATTTTTATTTGTACCCATTTGTTTTACAACTAAGGGATATTTTATTTATTTAAGTGCAGCCATGGGCTCCCAGAATGCAGGAAGCACTCTTCACTAACTCCATTGGTGCTGTGAGACAATCTTTGATGAGTGGAACTGTCCCTAATGTAAAGGAAGATACCAGTGTTGCAGTTCAAAGTCCCGAGCACTCCGACTTTGACTCACGGGTCTCTCCTTCGCCCCTTGTATCTTGGCGTGCTGACTGTACTATCGAGGGTGGTAGACAACTATTTCTTCTCACACCTCTGCCAAGACCTCAAGCATTTTCATCCAAACTTCAATGCCCATCTAAATCGGCTATTCAAAATATTACTTCGAACCCTACTTTTAAGCTACCATCACGTACTGCTATTTCTGAGAATACAAATGACGATCTGCCTGAAGGTGTATCGATAAAGCCAACCCCAATTAAAGTTCCTGAGACCTTACCGACTAAAACTGAAACCTCTCTGAAACCCGGGTTAGTTTCTCCCCCAAATTTCTCCAAAAAGGACTGTACTATGCTTGTTATGACTCCTTGCCTGAAAATGTCACCTCCCAAGTCTTGTATATTGCTTGAACCCATTTCTGAGCTAGCTCACAAGGATGTTCATTGGTGTCGAAAATCAACTCCATTCCCTGTTGGCATTCCAGATTTTAGCTCCTCGCAAACTTCGGAATCCTCCAGCAGTGAGGAATCCGAGAATTTGGCTTTCAAATATCCAGAACTATTTGGGATACAGAAACCCCCAAAACTGGGAAAGTTGAGGAAGGGGGTAGAAGCCTCACCGGATTGGCTTATGTCACCTCCTAAAACTTGTGTTCTAATGGAACCTCCTGACGAGAAATCTTTGGCTAATGCTACTAGCAAAGATCAGTTCCCAAAAACTGGTTATGTCCAGAATCAGCAGATATGCTTGTCTATTACGAAAGAAAATGATTTGCGAAGCAATCATCATTTAAACAGGAAATTCTACGGTAAAGGTACTTTACATACCATCCAAATAAACGAGAGAAGTTGCTTTTCCCCGAGTTTAATTATACTTAGTTTCTTGTCTTATAGAACATGGTGCTACTTCAGCTCTAGTAGAGAGCACGCCCTTGTTGAAGGAGCCTGAAAGCACTTTTCAAACTGGAAAAGGTGCAGGAGAGAATACATTGAAGAAGGAGCTTTGGACGAGGTTTGAAGCAGCATCAACTCATGGGGTACGTTTCAATGTCTCTGTACTCCAAGAAACTGTGAAAAAAGGATTTCTGGACAGATTGGAAGAGGTATGTTGTGACGAGGACAAGTCCAGTGCCTAAGGGTTGGATAGTGAAACGCTGTTGGTATTCGTGAGTTTGTGTATTCAATTGGAACCGGTTGAAATACATGTGTTAGGGACTCGAGGGAAATTGTAGCGCCTTGTTCCTCATTTTTTTTTCTGGTTATAGATTGCTGCAACGCTCAAGCCAAAGAGGGTCGAAGAAACAGATTAAAATGTGTAATAGTTAGAATTTGCAATGTCTAATCTGAGGATTTATGAACTTATTATGAAGCAAATTATATGAATCTTTTGGTTCACGGTATGCTTTGTTCATGAGATGTCTCTTCGAGTTTAGAAGTTCTTTGCATGACTTTTAGGTTGCGTTTTTTGTGAAAGGTTAGAAAATAATGCAAGACAATTACCCATATAATTCCCAGTCAATGAATGTTTGGGCGGAGAGGATTGAAGGGAGATGTAACTTTTGATAATATATGCACAAAATGATTATCCTTAGAATTTTTCTGCCAAAAAGTGTGTTTTCTAAATAGTCGCGAGCAATCCACTTTGTGCTCACGATGAAGTTATGTTTATTTAATCTTCAAAATCACTACGTGAGTTTGAGCTTGTCCGCAACAATTAGCTACTAGTACCTCAATAAGGAGTAGTATTTTTTCATGGTCTTGCTATTGTGTGTTCAGTGGGCACACAACTAATGGACAAAAAAACAAAAAACATGTACTCAAATGCATTTTTTAAATTTTTCAATACATTTATACCTAATTTTATACAATAATTTTCAAACATTTTAACAAAAAAAAAAAATTTAACCTTAACATGTGCCCATCATTTTCGCTATTCCATAATTAAATTGTGAATCGTATCCTAGAACACATTGTAGGTGCACGCACTGTATATTTTTTCCCTTGGGATTGAAAAAATATTTGAAAAGTGGGAGACAGATAGAGAGTACATGTTCACTTCCTGGCTAGGGATGACATTCTCGACCGAACATATGGGTACCCCAAACGTAACTGCTTTTTTTTCTTGAACCATAGCCGATTTTTTCCTTGTGGGTACAGGTGTGGGTTAGATGGAGGGATAACCGAATGGGTTCAAATCGGTTATGGTTTTACTTGTGAACTGAACCAAACTTATAAATTACATAAAAACCTCTTTTATATATATGGAGGCGTTTCAAGTGAGATTTTAATTAAAATATGACTCGTTTACCATCCAATAGCGTGTGTGATTATTTTGTCCAATTATCATTTTTTGAACGGGAAGAAAAAGCTTTTATTGATAGCAAAACAATTGCATGAATAAAAGAGGGCTAAAGCGATATAACATCACAACGGAAGAAAAGAATCCCAACTATTTTGACACCAAAACCCACGACAATCATATGTTACTTTGGACCCCAAAAAAACAAGGTTGGCAAGAAGACAGCTTGAACAAAAGAACTACAATAAACTAAACTAAATGAATAAAATGCACAAGCAATTCAAAATCCCCAAACTAAGATAGGATGTTCTATTGGAGCATCTTCGGCCAAGAATTACCAGAGCATGAGCATCAGCATTTGTCTTGCATTCTGAAAAAAAACTGCCCCACGAATTAAAGCTTCAATATAGCAGCAGCAGTCCCATGCCTTTTGGAGATGTAAGAGAACACAAAGATCCCATCTGATTTAGTCATTTATGATAACCGAAGCCCTGAGTTAGAATTGAAAGAAAACAAACCCCAAATTGTCCTATTATCGGTTGGCCCCATGTTTACCAAATCATGTGACTGTTTGAAGCTAAAAATAGCTGAATGATATGGGATCAGTTTGATATGGCCAATTGTTTTCTTTTTTTGCTAAGCAACAAATTTTATTAATCTTTGAAGAGAAACAAACAAAGATTAATGGGATAATGGCACGCCAACAAATACTAAAGAAACCCAAAAAAATCAAGAAACACCTAAAGACCCAAAACCTCCAAAATGAGAAGACCCAAAGCGCAAACCCGAAAACTAGGCAGGCTAAAACTCCAAAGAAAGAGATGCATCGTCCTCTCTGTCAGAAAGTTCACCCTCTTCTAAAATCTTTCATTAATCTTCAAGTTAATTTCTTTTTAGACTTTTGAGATTTCATGAGCAACCAAAAAGGTCCATACATTTGGGCTGAATCCGAAGACATTTAGGATTAACTTAATACACCACACATTTGTCTCTAACATATAGACGATTAAGTTAGCAGAAATAAGTTATCTTCCACCCGAAGCCAATTTTTGCAAAATAAGCAAACACACCTGCATCTTTGAACCTCTAGTGCATGTGTTCGAACTTACTTTCAGGGGAATCTCATTTTTCGGGAGGGAAGTCCATTGATTCTATTTCTTCAGCAAACCAAACCAAATCAAACCGATTCTCAATCAATTGGGGTCGGCTAATCGGAATATAAAAAATGATATAAGGCTATGTAATATTTTGATTTTCTTTCAGGCAGACAAAACTTTATTAATATTTGAGGAACGGGTTACAAAGATTAAACTCGCACCAATAACGATAGCATCACAACAGGGGACAAGCATCCCAATTATGTTGGCACCTACCAACCGGGAACATACGCAGTAAGATAGCGAGTGCAAAAAGGGTCACCATGTGAATTTAAAACTGATTTTACGACTTTCTGTGAGAGTTGGCAAGGCCTGTAATAAAGATTGGCAGTTGAGAGCCTTCTCATCAGACCCAACAAACAATGCGATCTTGACATCTTTCACGCAGTGTACCCAGCATGCGACAGAACAAGAACCACAACAATTTTCCCTATTGTTTCGGCTAAGAAGCTTTTCACATAGTACCTGAAATTAATCAATCGCATATTAGTGCTTCGCAACGCCAAAAACCTATTGAGGTTTTCAAAACGTGTATGAGGGCAAAAAATAACAAAAAAGTTAAAATCCCTTATATGCCTATCTGTTCGTAACATATACCTTAACAAAAATTTCGAAATCTTCGTGAAATGGCGCTATCGACAGAGTTTCAGGACGACAACTCCATAGTAAGCCATCCAAAAGACTCTCTGCATTGCCCCCTTCGATCAATGAGTATGCATGTAGCTTCAAGTGCTTCACGTGACATGGTGGTGGAAAGTAAATATTCCTCACCTTTTCCCAATTAAATGCTGACTTCAATCATCCATCATACGAAAAGGGGTCAAGCAACAAATGAAAGCACAATTCAGAAAAATGAACAAGAAGTAAAAGTGAGAAAGTGAAAAAGAATTATCCATTGCTATCAACTAAAAGATAATATTTACCTACGAAAGCTTTTTATTGTAACCATACCTTACGAAAAATGCTAGTTATAGTTAAGACTATGTTGTCGACGCCAAACTTCGTAAGAAATTTTTTCAGTTTACGGAACCATAGAGTGGTCGCATGAGCTCTTAGCAGCAGCGTAGTTTCACGTTGCCTTGAAGTGTCCGTGGGGAATGATGATATACTCGAGAGATTGCCATCAAACTCAAATGAAGATAGACTTGGAGTCTGAATAATTGCTTCAGTGACATATTTCGCATTTCGTAATGATAATCTTTCAAGATGAAGACTTGAAATCTCAAACCTCCTCAACCTATAGCAATTATTTATGCTCAATGTTTTGAGAAGCGGATATTTGGAACCAATATCGTCTGAAAATTGTTCCCAAAGAAAGGGATCCTGTATGTACAACTCTTCGAGATTTACACAAGCAGCCAAAGAAACTCTCATTGTCATCCCGTACTCGGAGCAATGAAAAGAACAAAGACTGGGTGCTTCAATCTCAATGCTTTCTAATCTTTCTTTGTCACTGTCCACAACCATTACCTTCTTTAGTTTATTAAGACCAGAGAGACGAATATTCTTCACCCCTAAGCAAAACATGAATCCAAACTCTATAAGGGACGACGAGCAACAAAGTAACATCTTTTGAAGAATGTCCTCGGATAAAGAAACCTTCCACAAACTGACCCATCGAAGGGACTCACACTTGGTAGTAGCATGAAAAACAAGGTGTTCTATGGCACAGTTATGTAGCTTTAAAACAGTCAATAATGACTTAGAACCAAAAATGATTTGGGGCAAATTGCAGTGTGGACGATAACAATTGCTCTTGTCATGAAAATTAACAGAGTAGCCATTGAAGTCAATGAAAAGCTCTTTCACCTTAATCTCTGAAACCAATATTTCTAACCAATTGTCAACACGGAGGCCGAAATCATGATCATCATACTTGGGAAGAACTAGTTTCAAATTGAAACCGTTTAAGGTCATACCACTCTTGTAGAGCTTTAAGATGGAGTTGTCAACCATGTTCATGAATCTGAGTTTTCTCTCTCTTTCTTTTGTTGGATCTTTTTCTCTCTCAAGACTCACAATTCCTTCTTCAAACATGGATTCGTAGCAAATTAAAACAGGGTATGAAGCCATTGCGTTTTGCCATGTCTTGGACAATATGCTAGTACGTACTCTATACTTATAAGGCAAGAACAACATGACGTGATGCTTGACTGGTTCAGGCAATTGGGAGATTCGATCCGGCAAGGAGTCCTCCATTCTTCGCTCTCTAATAAGTTCTGTCAATTTTATAATACAAAACACTATGAAAAATGTGTTGGGAAACAAATTGTAGAACTCAATAATAACGCGTATAGATTAGACCATTAAAAAAAATACATAAACCCTATGAAACGAAATTAGGGTTTATCTCTCATCCGTAGACACGAACTTGTTTATATTTTTTTTTTGAACCTGACAGACTTGATTATTGTTCGCAACAAACCCTGCTTGACAATACCTCATGAACTTCTACGTAGCCTCCTTGTTCTCTTTCTCAAATCCTCTCTTCTAATCTTCTGAATGACTGTATGAAACCTAGAGAACGTAACGATATATTTATAGGGTTATAGCAGGGAACTGAGGAGAAATAAATCTGGGCTCCTTGTGTGAATAAGAAACCCTAATCCTATCAGGATTCTATTTCTTATTTCACAAATTATAATTCACGCCACTAAATAATTATAATTACAATCCCGTCTTTATCTCAATTATGTTTCGAACTCCATGTTATTAAATACTTATTAATCTCCCCACATTAAGATTACAGATACCGTTGATCAAATTAAATTACTGATAATAAGTTCTCTTAATTTTACAACACAAAATACTCCGAAAAATGTAAATGAACCAAAATGAAAGTTACTGATAAACACGAAAAAGAAGAAAGAGAGAAATTTTGCATATGCTTCTGAGTGATATATTGGCTTAGAGAAGAATTAAAAGGACACAAAACGAAGTTTATCAATGATCGGTTAAAGCTTGTTCTAATCATATTTGCTTGAAGAGAATTTAAAACGATGAGAGTCTGATTGTCTATTCGTCTTGTGACAAATATGATTCAGTCAAATAGATACCGATGTCCAATAAACTTAATATTATGCATATACATTAAAAACACATCTGGACTTTTAAAATAAGCTGTTTGAATCCTTAAATGGACTCGTGATAGGTCCCATTCACAAAGTAATTGTTTTTTCCTAATTTGTCAATTGGATAATTGTCCATACTCTTGTACTATAAATTAGGTTTAATTTAGTGATAATTACTCAAGATCAAGGTTCAAATATTTCACACTAAATTTTTTCTTTTGATTTTCTATCGTTTATTATAATTCTCTATTAAATTTTACTATCAAATTTATCAATAAAACAATTTTGACTATAAATAACCAAAATAAGCAAGTGGTGGCTAGCTCATATGGTAGAGTTCTTGGATGCCCCATACTACATCCCGGGATCGAGTCTCATTCCTCCCCCTCCCCCAATGTAATAGATTAGGAATGAGAAATATCCACACAAAAAAAAAAAACCCAAAATAATTACTTTTCACTCGAAAAAACTTTGATAAAAATATATTTTTTGAATAATAATTTCTCTTTATTGTTAAAAATAGTATCCTTACAATTAAAGTTAATAACTTGATGGTTAGACCTCCAAAATATCGACCAAACTTGAGGACCAGCCCTGCTTGATTCAAACATACTGCCCGCACATGGGTTGTTGTTCAATCTAAAGGAAGGAAGGAAAAAAATACGAATTACCACTTGTTGCTGGAGTGATTAAGATGAAGAGATCCTTACCTTTCTGGATTGGATAACCAGAAGGAGAGATAAAATTGAAAGAGACGCTCTGTGATGTTTATGCGATATCGTGGAAGAAAGAGCATGCAGCAATATGTGTACAATGATTCGGGGAGTATTTGTGCCTCCGTATGTAATTTGAAGGGAGAAGAAAACATTGTTGGGAATATTTATGTTTTTTTCTAAATTTGGGGAACATTGTTTGCATTTCCTAATGGGAAAATTTCAATTTGATCCCTCCAAACTTCACATATTTTAATCAATTACACCCACGCCGTTACTTTATGTCAATTTCCTAATGGGAAATGCTTACCTGGCGTGTTTGGAGGGAAATGCACTCGTTTTGGAGGGAAATGAGTACAAGTGATGTTCACGTGGCAAGAGAAGTACACCAGAAACTTTGATCTTTGTCCCCAAAACACACTTCCCCATTTTTCACTCCTCCAAAACGAAAAAAATTATCGATCACTTCATTCGAATCAGAAGTATATGGTTGTTTAATCCTTCACCGATCGTGAGGAAGACGAAAATGGGTTGGATGATGTGAGAATTTGGTTGGGATCCTCCTACATATGGTACGCCTCTGCCTCTGGATCGATAAATCTGTAGGGTTTTTTTAATGAGTAAATCATTTTTCCACTTAGTGAAATACTATTGTTTAGTGTGTTTTCTTCCATTTTCTTTGACCTAGGGTTTTGTTAATGGCGTTTTCTTCCACATGCGAGAAAGAGAAAATACTGTTTGGAATTACATTTCAGAGGTCAGGAGGGAAAAAAATTCTACTCTCATGACACACTTAATGGAAATCACTTCAAAGATGAAACGGAAAATAATAATTCCACATAAGTGACACCGAGAGATAGATTGTCGAAATTACCCCTTAGGCTGAAAACTACCCCTCACTCGACTAATATAAGTGCAACGATTTGGTTTGAGAGTGCAACACAATTGCATTCAAGGTGCAATGGAAATGGACCCAGGGTGCAATGCTAAAATTTTGTTCTCAAAAAGTTTAGTTTGACCACACATTGACATCCCTATATGGATCAACACGAGTGCAATGTTTTTTTGTGAGTGCAACTCAATTGCATTCAAGGTGCAATATAAATGGACCCAAGGTGCAATGCTGAGAATTTATTTCTAGAAAGTTTGGTTTGACTACAGGGACGGAACTAGGATTTCTTACACAGGGAGGCCAGTATAGCAACAAATTGTTTAAAATATTTCAAGGTTGAGATTACAAAAATTTAATTGATATAATACCTGGTACTAAACTCGTTATCAATGTGTTTTTAACATAACATAAACAGTAACAAAGTGAAAAAACAAAAGTTTCTCAAAATGTTTCCTCAACTATGTATCATGATAGAACGTGGCTCTCTTTTGGACCCCACAAGTCATCTATGATTGAGTCCACAACAAAATTTCACTCTTAGAAAGATATTTGGGTTTTGTTTTGTCTTGAAGAGAGAATCGAATGGTGGTCCCAAATGAGAAAA
>JAXBDA010010055.1:0-11268 GCA_036023075.1 Gaultheria prostrata
AGTTAAGTCAAGACTAGGCAGCCCCTTCAAAAGAGCCAGTGGAATTTCCCAAGCACACCACCAATTCAAGAGAATGTTTAAGACGGAAGAGCGGTTCCGGATTCTATTAATATCTAACTGAGTCCCGATTCATCACTATCCTATTATCAAGCTCTCAAACCAGCGCACTCGCTCGCCAAGCGGTCGTGTCCCTTCCTTCATCCAAGAGCTCAGGGTGATTTGACAGCTGTTCCCTGCGTCGAAATGCTATGAAAGACGAGTAAACTCCTCTAGATTTGACCCATCGGTCTGCCGACGCTGCCTGCGCCTAGAAACCCAACAACTCGATTGAGGAGCTGCTTTCCTCTAAAAGTTCCTACCTCCGTGACAATGGCTCCCTTCCTGAAAGATCCGGTTGAGTTCTTGTGGTACCTCAAATCAACCCTTCTACTCCCAAGCCAAAGAGCTGGGCAAATCATTCTTCCTTTCTCTCGGGTTTACCTTAGATAATATAATAGTTGTAGTTGTTGATCCAAATTCGGAGTACGTAGCTTACGACATTACAAGATCTTTTACCATACTTTCAGCACATAGCTGGAACTCGAAAGAGAACTACTTGCTTGATTTTGCTTTTTGAGACTAGCCTTTTGCCTTGGAATTTCTCCGAGAAAAAGGACAGGTGCATCAGTGGAGTCCTTAGCCTTGGGATCTACCCTGGGCCGAACGAGGACAGAACGGAATAGATTAGATGTCTTTAGACAGCGGAATAGCATCCCTAGTTGGTTTTCCCTATAGCACGGGCAACCGAAGTCGAGCGATTGACAACAGTGACGAGGCATACATCGAAGGTCTTCTTACTTCCCTGTAGGTTCACCAATGGGATCGACCTCTTCTGTTAATCGAGTACCCATCATTTCCACTTCACCTTTTCGCAACAAAAGGAGGGAAGACCTAGGAAGACCCAACATTTGAAAATAAGCCTACTAAGCTCACTAACCGAAGCCAAGTCAGCTCAATAACCGAGGCGGAGAAGCTAGTTTTTGAATTTGAATAATATCTTAAATAAGATGGCAGAGAATGGACATGGTCCAAGCCCGAAAAAGAGTTCAGTGAATCAAGTTACCAAAATAGCAGCTTGCTCATCAAGAATCGAGTCAAAAAGGGAGAATCTATCAACGACACCAAAATGGCAAGTAGCAGGATTAGAAAAGAGTTCAGAGCCAGATCGGAATAAGCGGGCAAGTCAGCCGGTATTCACCTCCGCCCTTAGGCTTGTAACGACAGCAAGAGTTTTCGCTCAATCCACGTGCTTACGACGGTACTCGAGCGTTGGCAGTGGGGTACCTGAAGTATATCAGATTGGGAGCCTTTAAACCGCCACCGGGATAAAGATCTGTTATCCGGTGGTATAGGAATGCACCAGCCAGCCAGTCGTTCACGTAGTAACTGAGTCAGCCATACCCTTTTACTTACTGTACTAGGATCACTGGAAGGATGGAAACATTTACCGCTTTCTATATCAACTGTTCACACATGCTATCATCTGTATCGGCGAGAGTCCCAGCTACTCAAGCCACGTGCAAACTCATGCACTTACCATAGACCGAGACGAGAGATGTCGTTTCGTAGGAAGCATGTACCAGCATTTCCTAACGGTGTCACCGCCGGAAGGAACGTCATTAAGCATGGGGTAGCACGTATGCTATCCTCGTCCTCAGACAATCATACTTGTTTCCAGTCCTCTTTCTTTCTCTCTCCTATTGACATATTTCTTTACCCATGACACCAAGCCAAGAGTTTGAGCAACCTTCCCAAAGGAAGCCGATTACCGATCCGTCTTAAGGGCAATCTGTCCTTCTCTGCTTGCACTCGGTTTTGACTGGACTCCAAACCGCCCCGATCTCGCTAGGAAACGCTATCTAATGAAAGAATAGAGGGCATCTTGGTTGTCTCATTTTCATAAGCTAACTCTTCCAGCCCCGAATAAAATACTATCTGGAGGATTCTGTTCTTTTTAAAAAAAAAGGCCGAGGGAAATAGTGAATTCATAACCGAGTAGCGCCTATCCGCTCTCTCTCATGCTCTAGAAAAGTCCAGTGCTAACGCGGCTTCCATTATTATATAGATGTCTCGAGCCGCTTTTGTTTCACCCAACGTTACCAATCTCCTTTGCCGGTAAGTAGTACAGGCCTAATGCCCTTTCCTTCCTTTAGCTCGTTGTTAACCAACACTTCGTATCCGGCTCTCCCACTACTGTACCCACTCAGCTTCTTCGATGTTCTGCTTCTATCAATCCCAGTACTCCACCTACACCGGCGGACCCCTCACCAAGGGATTTCTACCATTGAAGGCAAAGTCAAAAAAATGCCATCAAAATCGTTCTGCTATAATTCTCCTCCCTAAAAAAAGGCTATTGCGATTTCAATGAAAAGCTCAGTAGGGCAAACTAATCCCATTCTCTTCCAATATGTGGAGCTCAGCATGTCTGGAAGCACAGGAGAACGTTCTTTTGCTGATATTATTACCAACTGCTAGAGACCCTGCTACATCGTGATAACTCTCTTCAAATTTAAGTTTCGATATCGCTTTCAATTGATTCTTTCCGGCCCTTCCAGATTCCAATTCCACTAAGCTTTTTCATTGATTGAGTCCAAAAGAACTAGGGATGAGTCATCCAAGGACTTTCTCATACCGATCTGACTTTCAAGACTCTGATGATTTGACTATAGTTGTAGTTGTTGAATCATCCTGGAAGCGACTATCATAGCCAGTGGCCAAAACGGATCTATTGTTATTGTCCGATTTGCTTTCTATGTCGAGATTGACTACCACTTTACTTTGTTCGAGAATTGGATTCACAGCAAGATAAACCTGTGTCTCGGAGCATGTACTTGTTTCGATCTGTCCCCCGACTACGGCGATTAGAACCGTCGAAGTGTGCCCAGAAACAGTAGGAGTACCAATGCCACTCTGTGTCTAAGACCGCCCTTGTCCCTTTCCGAAGACGTTCTCAATTCACTTTCTAAGAGTCATATGGTCCAGATTGAGTTCCACTCTTTAGAAGTTCATATGCACACATGCAAGCTTTTTCTTTCAATAGCCGGCAAGTTCGATAACTAGAAATTTCCCCAACCACGTCCATTTCTTATTCTTTATCACCCCCTGCTCGTACCGGAGCTAGGTTGGGACAAGATGGAAAAGTTTATATGGAAAGAATGAAGTAATGAAAGAGGAAGTCTCCTCGCTTGCTTTCGACCACTTTCTTTGCTCGTTCCTAAATCTTTTCTACTCCCATTTAAACGCTATTTCCCTACGGGAATTATCCTGATTAACCACTTTGAATGGGGTGCGAGCGAGATAAAAAATGTAGGCAAAGAGGGAATATGCAAGATTTGCGAATCGAATTTCTTTTCTCTTTACATATCTTCACTCTTTCTCGCTGCCTTGTGACAGGAGTCACCATCGCCGAAGCGTCGAAAGAAGTTTTAAAGCGGTCAACTCGATGGAATGCTCCATCATCTTCTCCAATAATACCAATCGGAAAAATAAGGCCAATCATAGTTGGGTTTGAGCCCACCAAGTGCTACGAGTGCATCGTACTATAGAGACAGATGCGCATTTGCCATATCTATACAATGCACCAGCCTTAGTTAAGTGATGCAGCAGCAGTTGAACCAGCCAGTCGATTAAGCGTATTATTCTGTAGTCGATCCTGTTAATTAAGCTGATGACCTTGAACCAGAAACACCAGTAGTAGATCTAATAACAGCAGCAGCATATATAGAGCCATAGCTAGCAGCACCAAGAGCAGCATACCCAGCTTACCCACCATCATTTCTTCGTCCATCACCGACCAGCATACCTTCTAGCTTATCTACCACCACCTTCTGTAGATCCTGTAGAGTCAGTAGATCCAACAGTATATCCAGTCGATGAAGCATAAGCAGCAGATCTCGTAGCTACGTCCCTAATAGCATATCCAGGTGCTTCCGCGGCAAAGAAAGGGTGTCAACGAATTGGTTTCTTCGGAAGTCTCAATCACGAACTCACCTATTGCTTGTTGTTAATCCGCCTTCGGTCGGTTCCCTTATTATATTAAAGGTTGTAATGCTACCATAAGTACATTGGTGATATAACTACCAAGGAAGATAATAGTAAGCTGTTGACAATAGGCTACCATCAAAGCAGGCTATCTCTATCTCTCTATCTTGCTTTGTCAATAAGCAACACCTCCTATACTGTCTGCAACAACACCTCAAAACAAGCATAGCTTCATATGAGGAGAGATAACCCCTAACAACTCCCTTCCGCTACTGTTAGAAACAGGTTCCCTGTAGGGCGCAGCTACCCTGCTGGTGTGGCATAGACTTTCCTCTTAGAACCCTTGGGTTGGGACACTGACGCAGCGTCACCAGCAAAGGATGATGGTAGCTTTATTTCATTTCTGTACTGGTAGTTGAATAAGGAATTCCCCCTAAGAGTGAATGAGTGATAGTTGCTTCTAGTAGCTCCTGTAGCTAGGCGAATGTAGGATGGAGAGTGAGAACCTAGCTCGGGATGAAAACTTAACAGCCCAGTGAATAACATGATTCAGAGAGATAACCTGGTCTTTAGACACTCGCCCTACTTCTAAGGATAGATAGAAAAGGTTGGGGAGTGCCAGAAGCGGAAGCAGTTCCAGTCCCAGCTGCTGAGGTGGCGTAGTGACAGGCGAGAGCAATAACAACAGAAGCAGCGAAAGATCCTGCAGTAGTATATTCGGTTGTTTGCGGTGGAATAGATTCAAGCGTCCGGGCCAGTAGATCCAGAGCAAATAGGCGTTGACTTAGTTGCTTTTTTTTGCAGTGGATTCTAATCCCTCAGTCAATAGCATCATCAAGGCTGTCCGCTCATAAAGGCTCATTAGAAGACGAGTTGTAACGGGGTTCTATGTTCCCCTTCCTGTGGTGAAGCTAAACGCGAAGTCCGGTCAATCCGTTGAATTGGTATCTGCTGAAGGTCTAGCTCCAGTCTACTAATGGAATCCCTCCTTCCTTTACCTTCTTTTCTCTTCCCGTCCCTAAGGAAGCCAAGTGTCTTCTAGCCATGAGCTATCGGCTGTTGTCTCTAGTAGCTAGTTGTTGTCCGCTAACCTCCCCCTATATATAAGGGGGTGAAAGCGTAAGGCCAGGGGTTAACATTCCTTTCCTACTCAATACGATGTAGCTAGCGTCTACTATGAGTTAGAGTTCTTATCTTTTAGCTAGTATCTCGGGTATCTAGGAAGCTAAGAGCTCTAGTAGTTTTGAGTCTTTAGCCGACTTGTCTCTTTTTAGTATTAGAGTTTTTCGGAGTAACGTCCGTGTTTGTGTCTTTTCCTTTGGAACTTTCCCCTTTTTTCTTTGGTCCGTTTCTTTTTGTAGTCTTCTATTATATAGGCTAAGTCGGGACATCGTCCGCTCTACCTAACAAACAAAACAGTCTTGTCTTAACAACCGGTAAACTAAGGAGCCCCCTATCTAATGGGCTCAAGCCAGGGTTATGAAACCTATTGTCTTTCTCTGCCTTAGCTGTTCTTCTAGGTCAAATCCTTGTTTTATCCCCGCTCCTGATAGTGACGACAGCTTCTTTCTTTCTTTCTGCTTTCTAAGCCTCTTCTTTCTCCCTCCCTTCAAGAGCTAGTAGCTATGCCTTTAACTACTCTTCTTTCCCAGTGAGTGTAATATAAGCTTCTTGTTTTCCGTTGTCTCCTTTGACTTGTTGGTCTTTAAGTATTAGACTTTTGTCGCTTATTCGTCTGAATCATAGGGGACATTGCATTTCTCTTCCCTCGGTGTTCGCCTCTTATTAGGTCTGAGTACTACCAGACGAATGAGCGATCGCGTATTCGTCGTGTCTTAGAAGAGTCCGTAAAGGTATCCTAATACCTAGTAGCTAGGGCTAGTAGTCCCCATTTGTTATCTGCGGCTGAAGCAGCTTCAGTTCGAGTTTCTCTAGCAAGTTCCAAGTCCCTAGTTTGTAGCTTCAGCTAAAGCGAAGTCTGGTCAGTAAGGAGCGAGTCCGGGCATTAAGGAGTTGGTAGCTAGTAAGGAGTTGTTTGTAGCTGCAGCTAAAGGGAAGTCCGTTCAAAGGTGTCAAGATCGATATCTATATGCGAAGGTATCGATTTTCAGGCTATAAGGGAAAAGCCAAAGTGAGAACTCGCCAGTAAGTAAGCATTGCAATGAATAAGCAAGAATGGTCAGCCATGCAAATATAAGTAAGCAAGAACGCCCATCCTCTATGATACGAGAAAGGAAGCCAAAAGAGCAGAGGAACGTAGTGAACCATACAGGTTCTGAATTGGAGGTGCTGAAGAGCTAAGAAGAATTTGTAAGGGATCGGGCAGATGAAAGACTACTTCTTTGGGAGTTATCCCTTGTTACCCCCTTCGATCGGTCGGGAAGGAGACTTGGACCGCTACTTACTTAGAATAAAGGGAAAGGAGGGAGACTGAAAAAGACGGGAGGTCCGTATCTCATTCTTATGATGGGTCGCTTCGCTAAGAATGACTTAGGGTCTAAGTCTGGGTAACATCCCCTATCTAATAGAAGAAGTGAAGAGTTAAACGCTACGTGCCCTTACCTCTTCTTATACAGAAAAGGAAGATTCGATAGGACCAAAAAGGCCTAAGTTCGCTTCGATTCGATAGGCCGAAGCTCGGCATTTAAAACAAAAAAACCTACCATGAGCCAGACCACCAAGATGCTTCAAGCCGGGTGCTTTTTAGCCACCAACAAACAGCTTGTGTTTCCGTTCCCTGGATGAGATCCAGGATTCTTTCCATCGGATTAGTAACAGTCCGTTCTCCAAAGGACTAACTCAAAAGGGCAAAAGCATGACTTCCTTAAGGATAGAGACCAGGGGGGAATTAAGGTCAGTTGCTTCGAGTTCAAATAGCAACTTCCTGTTTTGATATCTAGAATCTCATTCAATCAAAGTCCTAAAATCGAAAGTAAGTAGTCCCTTCGTGATCTTTCAGTGCGTAAAGGTTAGTTCAAAGCACGAAAGCACACCTCCCTCACTTCGTACTTCGTGGGCAGGGGAGGTAAACTATCTTTACTAACCCCGGGTTCAGTTAGAGTTTCATACTTGCTCATGCGTGGACTGTTCTTTTCCCTGAGGAGGACTGCTTACAGAGTTAGATGAATAGTAAGGCTTATGCCGAAGTGCACCGACTCCTTTCTTCACTCGAAAAGGGGGAGACCTGTTCTCTAAGTCAGTGGCCGGCTTCCGCCCTTGCTTCGGAATCAGATGAATAGTAAGGCTATTTAGCAGCGTAGCGAAGGCGCAGTGAAAGCTGTCAAGTTCAGTCTATCTCTTCTTTTTTGACTTTCAAGTGACAAGATTCCATCCTCGGCGTAGGATCAGCTGATCGTTCCGACCACCTTTCTCTATTCTCTGCTCGGCCGATGCTGGCTTGTCCCCCTGACCGGGGACTTGTTTCGGGGGTAGTTAATTCAGGAAGGCTAGCCGCGGCGCACCACTCCTTGTTTCCCTGCCGGTCGGGACTAATCTCAGTCTACTGCTATGTCTGTTCGGTAAGACTTCCTTCGAGTTGGTTACTGGGAGTTCTTTTAGATTCCTAAAACAGAGTTAGCAGATTCATCCTCGCAAGAGGCCAAAACCTATTATGTTCCATGGCGGGAACCGGGCAACACTTCCATAATTCAGCAACTCCTATAGCCGAGACACTACTTAACTCTGTCCCAAAGGGACCTTGCACTACAAAGAGGCAAGGGAGATCGTCGTGGCACAGGGAATTGCATCAAAGCTAGGACGGGGAATTGAATCCTAACCAGGGGTGCCTCTGTCCATATGCTTTTTAAAGTTGACTTAGCTCCCAATAAAGTCAGCGAGGTACCTAAACTCGCGGAAAGTCCTTACCCCATTCGAGACTATCATGGTTGGTTCCAGAAAGACGGATTGATTCGAGCAAGGTGAAGGACGGCTAATCTCCGTCTAAGCCCGGCGTAAGGTAAGGACTAACTACTTCCTTCAGTTAAGGCCCAGACCAAAAGGTCATAAGTCCGGAATCTTGACTTCGAGTTGCTTACAGGAAGGAGTACCCGGGAACAAAGACAGGATTAGCAGATTCATTCAAAAGTAGCTGCGCTCGCAACCGTGCTCTTATCCCCCTTCAGCTGGGAACGGAACGAAGAACAGCTCGGACGCTGAACCACTACTACTTTTTTGGGTTCCTATTCGCTAAGATACTGCGGGGAGTCCAGTCTTGAGGAAATCGATCCAAGTTGTCCCATCCCAAGTCGAAGACTAGATTCAAGGCGAGGCCAATATGTCATATTGAAGACTAGATTTGAAGTCGAAGGCGTAGTAGCGTAGCGCTATTCATAGCCTCCGGCTAGTTTTTTCTTACCTTATTTGTTCCCTCGGGCCTACTTCCCCCAGAACGGGGAGAGCTCACGAGAACTATTAGAAAATCGATCGACCACAGGTGCCCAAACCTATCTGCTTACTCAAGGGACTAAGGGCTCGGACCAAACGGGCCTAGAGAAAGAGTTAAGAGTTCACTTGCTTCTCCACCTACGCGTTTATTCCCAGTTCGATCGGTACAGGCTCGGAGAGCTACTTGATGGGTTAGCTACTTCCTGTCTTTCCTTTCGCTTTGGAAACTCTTGTTTTAATTTACTAACTCTACTTCAAGCTTACCTTATTAGTTTCTCTTTGTATCTTGGGCCGGGATCCAGATATCACTCCAATACTACTCTCTAATTAGGTCTCTATCTATCTACCTCTTCGTTTGGATGGTTATCTCACCAGGCCTCCCAAAAGAATACTAGATAGCCCAGGGGACTCCGACAAAAAGTTAGGTTCCTATTTACCGTTGGTCAAGATTCCCTTTCTTTCATTGGAACTGCTCCGAGACTAATCGATTACTACTAGGTTGGATCGGCTCGCAGAACAATCCTAATGCCCTTTTTAGGTTAATATCATAAGTAAAAAACTTTAGGAATCTGCGGATCTTATGGAACTTTGATCTCTTCTTTCGAGGTACTCTTCCCTACTCTAACCTCTAACTGAATTCGCTTCGCTATCGCTCATGACTGGTATGTTATCTATACGCAATTTCTTCTTCCGGTTCGGTTATTACCATTTGTCTCTTGGTCTCGGTTGAGACTGAAGAGGAGTTTCTGCAGCAGCAGCGAGGTCAAGCCATAGGTACGCTTTACGACTTGAGTCCTTCCTTAGCTTAACGACTGGACTCATCTAAAGGAAAATCGACTCGTAAGAAGCTTAACACACGGTAGTTACGCTTGATTTTAAGTTAAGGCCCAGACGAGAAGAGGAGAGCTCGTCTCGTTACGTTTAAAGACAAAGCAGGCTAGAAGTAGGGTCACGCTAACAGACAGAGAGAGTAGAGAGAGGAAAGCCACGCTCCTTGCTTCTTCTTTTAGACGGCCCCCTATTAGTAGATCGAACCTATCCCATTTTGACAGTGCAATGGTTGGCTGTTCACGGACTAGCTGTACCTACCCGGGGTCAATATCAGCAATGCAGTTCATCCAACGAGAAACCTAATCCGAATTATAGAGCTACAACACAATCAAACCCGAACGAAGAAAATGTTGAATTGAATCGTACCACTCTCTACTGGGGGTTTGACGCCTATATATGACGAGCTGAACTAGCTGTTTTCTTTTCCAATTTTTTCTTAAATGATGATGGAACGGAACAGGACATGTCAAGGCCCTCCGTTCCTCTTATCTTAAGTACTACTGCTCTTATTGCTGCTTGTGTGCTATGCTGACGAAACCATGTAAAGACTATGAGGCGCTGGAAGAGCACTTCAGGCAGGTCATAGTGGAAATACAGAGAAGATTAGAATGCCTCGAATTCCGTATTTATTGCTCGAAACCGAAGGGCAAGTAGCTAAAGGAATCAGCAGAAAGGACTGTCAACAGAAAGAGAACCAGAGGGACGGACAAGATGGCTACAAAAGAAGCAGGGAGTACCCCTACTCAATCAACTAAGAGAGTGCAGTAAGCAAGGAAAGCGACTAAAAGCAGCAGAAAGAGGAAGGCCAGACTTAAGAAAGAGTATTAACTCTCAAAAGAAAGCAGAAACGTCAACAATACACTTCGCTCTCAGACTTAGAAGAGCTTACGGGAAAGCAAAGGAAAGACTAGTGAGGACGGAAGCTTGGGACTTGGCGTACTCAAAGAAATGGGACATAGGGGATACATAGGCTAAGACAAGAATGGGCGTTAGCCGAGAGAGACAGACCGGATTGAGGATAGAGAACATAGACAATAGAGCCCTTACCTAACGATATGGGATCAGAGAGAATAGATAGGGAAGGGAGGCTGCTTCCCTAGTCTTATAGGGGAGAAAGAAAGCGAGAAGCTGACTTAAACCACCAATCACTAAGAAGGGGGTAGAAACGATCGATATGAGCATGAAAAGCGGACATACAAACTGTTTGATAAAGGTTGCAGAGCACTGACTTGACCCATTAATGGTCATGGATTCAGGGGTTCAGAATACCCTTTTTCTTGGTAGGGGCTAGCTATAGAATGATTGAGGCTAGCTACACGAGCTACTAGACTGATAGCTAATAGCGACCAACTCCTTACTTGATCTAGAACCGCAGGCAGATGAAGAACAGGCGAGGGAAAGGGCAACCACGTTATACGTACCCGGCTTACAACGATCCTTTGAGCAGAAACCACTTGCAGATGCTCTTGACTCAGGGATTTGAAAGCAGATACGGAAGAAGAGTCCTACAACAGTTTCGAGGGAGGAGCGACAAAAGGATGAATACCTGAGATAAAAACCTATAACTAGAGTCAAGGGAAGGAATTAGATCCTTGGCGTGAGCTAGTCGATCGGGGTTGGTTTGTGGGCTCCCCCCAGGAAGTTTCCAATTTCTTTCTTAGGGTTAGTCTATGGCTTGCTTTCCTTACTGTTCTTTGAGTGTAATTAAGGCCTCCGGGATTCGTCGAAGGTTCTAAGAGAGAAGTAGATATTTTAATATATAGTAGTGCTTGCGTTCCCTTGGGAAACTTCCTAAGGTCAGTACGATTAAATGCTTAATCCTCGTAGCACTAGTTCGTAAATAGGCATAAATGCATCAATCTAATGGAATCCCGTGTAGCTAGCCTGCTTATCAGGATAAATAAAACAAGATATTAAGAAAGTCTGCCCCCAAGAGATGAACTCCTACGGCCCTGTTCGCCTAGCTGCAACCGGTAGTCTGTTAGCTGGACTTCCTTCATTTGTAGCTCTATAAGGGAGGATGCTTCCCCGTCC
>JAXBDA010010056.1:0-11268 GCA_036023075.1 Gaultheria prostrata
AATCATGGGTACAAAAGGAGGAGGTTGCACTTCTGAACGCTTTGAAGGAAATGGTAATTGGAAGAGGTGAAAAAATTGGGAAGGATTCCTTCAAGGCTGGATACTTGAAGAAGCTTGAGGGAATGTTAGTTGTTGCTTTGCCTGGCACTGAAATTCGTGCCTATCCTCACATTGCGTCCAAGATAAAGGTTTGGAAAAAAACTATTATTCTATCAAGGATATGTGTAATATGAGTAGTACACTAATACACTATAGGATTATAGTGCACCTCGATAAGTCCCTACAAGATATCACCATCACAATCTGAACATTTCATTGCCGAGTAATTTAGTTAAAAAAGAATCATATTTATTTGATGGGAGCATTTCTAATGAGGGCTCCCTTATTTTGCTACAATGATGGACTTAGCCTTTTTCCAACTTTCCGGATCAAATTTCGACGATCCGAACCGCTCAATATTTTTAAAATATGTTTTCAAGGTCCAACGCAAGGATTCGTAAAAACAAATACTCGGAAGGGCTTGATCCGATCAATTTTTGATAAAAACGCTATATATAACTTTTTATCAAAAATTGATCTGATCAAGCCCTTCCGAGTATTTGTTTTTTTACGAATCCTCGCGATGAACCTCAAAAACATGTTTTAAACACATCTAATAGTTCGGATCGTTGAAATTCAATACAGAAATGAAAGTCTCTCACCCTAGCAAAGTGAGGGAGCCCTCATTGGATCCTTGTTGTTTATCTGATATCCGTAAAATTGACGGGAATGAAGATGCAAAACCACATTGACTCATCTGATTAGGGCAAATTCCAATATACTCCTATATAAAGTTAGTGTCATTTTCACACAACTCTGTTTTTTAAAAGAAAACTTTCCTTTTTCCTAAGGACCAGTTTAGACAAAATAAATTTCCTAGACTTATTTTTTTAATCCTTCTAACTGCGTGTTAAAATTTTTATATCTCTTTCATTAATCAGAAACTTTGCAAATAAAATGTATGATGAAAAACTAAGAAAACTTATTGCAGACAAAAAAAAGTCATAACCGTGGTTTTTCTAAAAATTATTTTTTGGTCATTTTAAAAACTTTTTTTTTTTATTTTTATAATCCTTTTTGTCAAAACAGCTTCATAAAATCCAGTATTTTATTAGAAAATTTAAAACTAGCTACTTGCAACAAAAATAACTAAATTACTTAAAATAGGTGAATTTAATACAATATCTTGCCATTGCGTTAAGTAATTGTCCCTATACGGTTTTTGCAAGTAAGAGGATGATATTATATTTTCAACGAAAAAAGTCAAACATACACACACACACACACACCCCTAACATGGATCCCATCAGGGACCTGGATTTTCGTTCCACGTGGGACTCCCATTTTCCAATTGATTTTTGATGTATAGTTTTTCTCAAAAACTGATCGAATCAAGTCTTTTCTGGTTTTTTTTTTTTTTATGATTTCTAATTTGATCGGAAAAAATGAGTCCCGCACTTTAACTAAAATGTGGAATCCCTCATGTGAAGCTTCCTGTACGTATAGGCTAACAAGTGTAAGAATCAATTGAAGAAACAATAAGATAGAAAGCCGTTACTCATTGGCTACTAAAATGTTTTTTCTTTTCACCTTTTTACGATCAGATCTTAATTTCGTTCCACTCCTTTTTTCTTCTGTTGGGTATATTTTGTCTCGGAAATTAGATTGGAAAAGAAATGATTCATGGTACCAAAGTGAATAATTGTGATTATATCTTAGTAATTTTCTATTTTTTCGACTGTTTTATAGCATATTAAATTGAGTTTTCATGATGTGAATTGGTAGTTTATTATTATTTTTACTTTTTTTTCTTTTTATGTATTAATGAGCTCCTGATTTGAAACAACTCAATTCCAGATCAGAAACAGAATCCCAAGTAGGTTTGAGAATGGACGGAAAAAGCTAGATCGAATGGGAATGAAACGAAACGAAACCAACCTGTAATCTTGTTTACTATGTTACATGGATCCTTATAAATGTCCAAATTTCCCGTGTCAAGGATGACACTCGAATAAGGTTGTGAGATCCTTACTCGAAATGTTTAGTTGGATATTTACCTATTGAACATATTTTTGGGTTTGAATTAACCATTAAGTAGGCGTATAAACTCCTTTATGACACAAGATAAGATACTTTTAAGTACCATTTACCAAACAAAATTATACATTTAGTTTAAGATTTGAGTATTTTGGCATGTCCGCATCTCCTTGGGATAGAAATGAGATGAATCTGTCACTTAGACGTAGACCTGGCACATGACACATGTACTCGAGTCCATGTAATATTGCTTGTTCAAGATTTGGACTCAAAATATGAGGACCCAATGTGCAAAAATTATTGACCAACAAGCCAAACAAAAGTGCCATAGGAAAGAAACATATATTTCACCAGCATTTTGAATTTCTTAAGAAACATGTACCAAATGAGTCCTTCTCTGAAATATGTCTAAATTGGAGGTCAGAAAAGAAACAAAAGTAGGTTTGAATGGAAGAGAAACAAGAAGGAAGAGGAAATGGGAAATACTTGCTACTTTCATTCTATGAGCCAAGAAAATGAAATCTACTATATGTGTGTGTAATGATCCTAAACCTGCTCATTTTCATAGAAAGAACCAGTTTGATCAAAGCTAGAGATCACAAGCGGCTCACGCCGGCGATCAAGTCGAACCCAACATGGCTCAAAACCAACATTATCACCTTCCTGATCATCTTCGTCGTCGTCGTCTGCCTCTTTTTCAGGAGTTACCGGGACGTTAAGAACGGAAATATCAGAAGGAAGCTCTTGCTTTGTTAACACGCTCTCTTTGATTTTATTTTCATGAAATTCATGGTAGTGAGCTCTTTTGTGACCTCCCAAGGCTTGGCCTGATGGGAAAACCTTGAAGCAAGTTGGGCACTCATGACTTTTCATTGCTTTTCCACCATTTTCCTGCTCAAGCAATAGTTTCTCATTGGATTCAAGCTTGGAATTTGATTCAGTATCTTCATCACTAGCATTTTCCCCAAATTCTGGATCCTCATCAAAACCGGCCTCTTCGCTTGGGTTAGTTTTCATCATTTCTGAGTCAGCTGGATCCAATCCAAGTTCTCGAACCGAATCATTCCCCAATTCATCTTCAACAGGCTCACAGTCCCCATTCTCAGATTCAACATCAGACCCCATAATTCTAGGCTTCTTGAATTCATTAACCTTGAGATGCATATTCATGGGAATTCCCAAAGCAACATTCTTTTCCTTTTTACTAACAAATCCAGATCGTAAATCACTAGAATCTAATATCCCACTCAGATTCTTCAGCTTCTTACTCTTACTAACTAACTTTCCACCCTTACTTTTGTCCAATGCTTTAGCTTCAAACACATCAGAGTAACTAAAATCGACGAAACTTCTCACACCCCTAGACAGCATCATCAAACACACGGCAGCCTCTTCGACTTCATCTATCTCAGAAACACGAAAACACTCATTCAAATCAGATAAACAAAATTCCCCCTTAGTTTTTTTGTACCTCATCCTCGATCGCTTTCTCACAATTGGACACAAAGTCTCGGATTCGTTGAGCTCCCTTGATCTTTTGGGGTGATGTCTCATGTGACCACACAAAGCCCTCATTGAAACAAACCCTTTGCCACATTCTTTGCATTTGTTATCCTCTTCTATTGCCATGATTGAGTGACATTTCATATGACCGGATAGAGCTCTCAATGAGGGAAACTCTTTGCCACATTCTTTGCATTGATTTTCTTCACTTGGAATTCTTTGTTCTGCATTTAAAACCCTCAAAGAAATTTTAGGGTTTTTTCTAAGCCCCAAAGCCTTTTGATTTCCATGACCCTTAGCAGATTTTTTGGCCAAATGACCCCTCATATGACCTCCCACGCACTTGCCATTAGAGAAACCCTTGTTACAAATCTTGCACACAAACTTTTGTTCTTGAACTTCTTCCATCATCTGATCACGAAATAAATTGAAGTGAACCAAGAACAAGTACCCAGATCAGAAAACCAAAGCAAACCCTAATTTTTTTTCCCGGAAAATGCCGAAGCTAACGTAACAGTTTCGAAGGAAAAAAATCGAAATACTAATGAAGCAGCAGGGGAATGAATGGACACTTGCTCCAAATCTTGCACAAAAACTAATGTTCTTGAACTCCCTCCATCAATTGACCAAGAAACTAGAAGAAATAAATCAAGACAAAGAAACCCTGATCAGATAAACAAAGAAAATCCCAAATTTTCCCAGAAAATGCTGAATCTCTTGTATAATAACCATCGAAGGAAAAGACAGAAAATGCAAAGGAAGCAGGGGAGTGAACTTACATTTGCTGCAATTGATCAAGAAACTTAAAGCACTTTTGTTCTTGAACCTCCTCCATGAATCGATCAAGAAACTTGAACAACTGAATCAAGAACAAGAAACCCACATCATTAAACAAACCAAAGCCCCAATTTTCCTGGAAAATGCTGAATTTTTGTATCACATTCGAAGGAGAGCAGATGAATGATAATGTTTAGAAGCTAGAGTTTTTTCTTGAAATTGTGATATGTGAGGACTTAAGAAGGACCCATGTTGGATTTTGTATGGGATTGTGACTTATAAGCAAGATCAAGATTTGGAGCCCACAAAACCCTACTGAAAAGTGGACTCTTTTTCACTTTTTGCTAATTGGCTGTACTTGACACGAAATATATCTGCGACTGGAGAGATTTATGTGAAGACTAATTTGGCAGTCAATTCACCAATAGGCATAAAAGAAATGTGAATCGACCGCCTAAAACCCCTCTCTCTCTCTCTTGTTGATGGCTGGTCAGTTTTTAGGAGGGAAGCATTGCATGGAAGCAGAGATGTGTATTGATGACGTGTTTAACTTTGATTGGTCCGACTTAGAGTTGACCTAGTATATAGGAGTATATTGAAAAAGTGACTCATGAGATAAATGTAATTTGGTAATTTCAAGGCGAATAAAAATAAAACGGGAGTGTTTAAAGATAAAGGGGGTGTGAAAATTATTTTCTTTTTCTTTTTCATGGAAAATAATTTTGGCACTCTATTTTACACTTTTTTTTGTCTTTATTTATGTTGAAATTACTAAATCATCCTTATTTCTTGAGTCGCTTTTTTCACATGAAGGGTAATGTAATAATTTTAAGTGAATAAAAAAAAAAGAGTCCCAATAAATAAAATGGGAATGCTAAAATCATTTTCCTTTTTTTTCGAAAACTGTGTCTATTTTGTAAAAATGCTTTGAAATTTTTTGCACCAATTAAAAGGTTGCATTTTGATTTGTGTACAGATTATGAAAATTACAATGGCTGTGTTCTTTACCAAATTCATGAATGGTACATCAAAGGCCGTATCCAAAACAAAGCGCCTCATCACCACCACCAACACCACACGCGCCGCCCAATACGGCTCCCTCTTACACCACTACGCCAACACCAAAACCCTCACACCCACCAAACACCTCCACGCCCACCTCATCACCTCCGGCCACCTCTCCACCTACCTCCTCTCTCTCCTCACTCCTTCCTATGCCGCCTGTAACCACCTCTCCTACGCACGCAAACTGTTCGATAAAATGCCTGACCCAACTTTACTAGTATATAACACCATGATAAGAGTATGCACGCTGAACGGTTCATCACGGGAGGCTATCCAACTGTTTGTTGAAATGCACAATCGGTCAGGGTACCCCCGGCCGGATAAATTCACATACCCGTTTGTCGTCAAGGCGTGTGGCGATTTGAAGCTGGTTGGTTTGGGTGTTTCGGTGCACTGTTTGGCGGTGACGGGAGGTGTTAAGTTGGAGACATTTTTGGGTAATTGTTTGCTAGCAATGTATATGAATTGTGGAGAGAAGGAGGTGGCCAGGAGGGTTTTGGACGCGATGACGGAGCGAAGTGTGGTGACTTGGAATACTATGATAAGTGGGTATTATCAGAATGGGTGTGCGAAGGAGGCTTTGAAGGTTTTTGATGAAATGGTGGGTTTGGGGTTGGAGCCGGATAGTGCTACTTTGGTTTCGGTCTTGCCGGCTTGTGGGCATCTGAAGGACTTGAAGTGTGGAATGGAGGTTCTTGAATTGGTGAAAGAGAGTGGTTTGGGGAGCTGTCTATCGGTGAGTAATGCTTTGGTGGACATGTTTGTGAAGTGTGGTTGTATGAGTGAAGCGCGGTTAGTTTTTGATGGGATGGATAAGAGGGATGTGGTCACATGGACTACCTTGATCAACGGGTATACTTGGAATGGTCATGGAAAAAGAGCTTTGATGCTTTGTCCACTGATGGTGTTAGAAGGTGTAAGGCCCAATGCAGTAATTAGGGTTTGCTTCGGTTTTCTGATCTGGGTACTTGTTCTTGGTTCACTTCAATTTATTTCATGATCAGATGATGGAAGAAGTTCAAGAACAAAAGTTGGTGTGCAAGATTTGTAACAAGGGTTTCTCTAATGGCAAGTGCATGGGAGGTCATATGAAGGGTCATTTGGCCAAAAAATCAGCTAAGGGTCATGGAAATCAAAAGGCTTTGGGGCTGAGAAAAACCCTAAAATTTCTTTGAGGGTTTTAAATGCAGAACAAAGAATTCCAAGTGAAGAAAATCAATGCAAAGAATGTGGCAAAGACTTTCCCTCATTGAGACCTCTATCTGGTCATATGAAATGTCACTCAATCATGGCAATAGAAGAGGATAACAAATGCAAACAATGTGGCGAAGGGTTTGTTTCAATGAGGGCTTTGTGCGGTCACATGAGACATCATCCCAAAAGATCTAGGGAGCTCAACGAATCCGAGACTTTGTGTCCAATTGTGAGAAAGCGATCGAGGATGAGGTACAAAAAAACTAAGGGGGAATTTTGTTTATCTGATTTGAATGAGTGTTTTCATGTTTCTGAGATTGATGAAGTAGAAGAGGCTGCTGTGTGTTTGATGATGCTGTCTAGGGGTGTGAGAAGTTTCGTCGATTTTAGTTACTCTGATGTGTTTGAAGCTAAAGCATTGCACAAAAGTAAAGGTGGAAAGTTAGTTAGTAATGCTGGTGAGAGTAAGAAGCTGAAGAATCTGAGTGGGAGATTGGATTCTAGTGATTTAGGTTCTGGATTTGTTAGTAAAAATGAAAAAGAATGTTGCCTTGGGGATTCCCACGAATATGTTTCTCAAGGTTGATGAATTCAAGAAGCCTAGAATTATGTGGTCTGATGTTGAATCTGAGAATGGGGATTGTGAGCCTGTTGAAGATGAATTGGAGAATGATTCGGTTCGAGAAGTTTGATTGGATCCAGCTGACTCAGAAATGATGAAAACTAACCCGAGCGAAGAGGCTAGTTTTGATGAGGATCCAGAATTTGGGGAAAATGCTAGTGATGAAGATACTGAATCAAATTCCAAGCTTGAATCCAATGAGAAAATATTGCTTGAGCAGGAAAATGGTGGAAAAGCAATGAAAAGTCATGAGTGCCCAACTTGCTTCAAGGTTTTCCCATCAGGCCAAGCCTTGGGAGGTCACAAAAGGGGCTCACTACCATGAATTTCATGAAAATAAAATCAAAGAGAGTGTGTTAACAAAGCAAGAGCTTCCTTCTGATATTCATGATATTTCCATTCTTAACGTCCCGGTAACTCCTGAAAAAGAGGCAGACGACGACGAAGATGATCAGGAAGGTGATAAGGTTGGTTTTGAGCCATGTTGGGTTCGACTTGATCGCGGGCGTGAGCCACTTGTGATCTCTAGCTTTGATCAAACTGGTTCTTTCTATGAAAATGAGCAGGTTTAGGATCATGACACACACAGATATTAGATTTCATTTTCTTGGCTCATAGAATGTAAATAGCAAGTATTTCCCTTTTCCTCTTCCTTCTTGTTTTTCTTCCGGCAATTTTTTTGCAGCAGCTCATCTCCATTAGTCTAGTTATTCCTCTTGCTCCACAATGCCTAAATCAAAGGTCTGAGACTAGCTTAAATACGGTGCCTTTTATTGTCGAAAGAGTGCAAGATGTTGATGAAAGTCATGCCATGTATTATCTTTATGAGATTCGTTTCAAAGGTTAACATATTTGATTTATTTCCCTTTATTAACCGATTCTGATTGCGCGAACGAGTTTTTACTCGTTAACCAAGATATTAAAGTCAATAAATATGGTATTTAATTGTGATGCATGTTGATATTTTATTATTCAATAAATATATGAATTATAGTATTTGATTAGTAGGGAACGTTTTATTTTAATTAAGATTCTCTAGAAGTATTTAGTTTTCTAGTTTGTTTTAATTAGTATTCCTATTTTGTAGCTTGCTTGGTTAAGAAGAATTATGATTAATTTTGTTACCTTATATTTTATTTTACTTCTTAGCATTTTTTGCATTTTGGAAATTTCTTATATTGCCTCTTGTTTTGGCAAGATTTCTTTTATTTTTTCTAGTACTAGTAATAACCCGTGCAATGCACGCCACGTTGCTCATTTCCTTTTCTCTCCTTCCTTTTCTCTGAAACGATGTCGTTTTGCTCATTTCCTTTGTACACCTCTAAAGCTTCCAAGGGCTCTGTTTGGAGAGTTAAATTCTAAAAATGCCTAAACCGTAAACCCAAAATGCCTAAACCCAAATACAAGTGCCTAAACCAACTATACCCAACCCCAAAGAGCCTCAATCCCATAAAATTAAACCCCAAAATTGAATTTCCCAAAGTGCCTATGAACCCTAAACCCAATGCCTAAACCCAATGTGCTTAAATCCGAAGGGCCTAAATCCAAGTGCCTAAACCAACTATGCCCTACCCCAAAGAACCTAAATCCCCTAAAATTGAACCCTAAAAATAACTCTCTAAACAGGACCATGGAAGCTTTGGAGGTGTACCAAGAAAATGAGCAAAACGACGTCGTTTGAGAGAAAAGTAGGGAGGGAAAAGGAGGGTCCCCGATTCCACTTTTAAGTTGAGAAATAAAACTCAATTAGTACAATGGTTACCTGTAGATGTTTCAAGAAGAGCATCCACCAATTGAGGCTTCAACGGTTTCATGATTTGCCCGAGTATAAATGTTGTGTGGAAGAACAACTGTTGTTCTTACTCTTTTTTTCTACATCCAATTTTTCGCTGGATGTTTTCTTGTTTCTTTCCCATTTTGGCTAGTTTGGGTTTGATTCACTTCTTTTTCCATTTTTTTCTCAATGTATGCTTTATCGAGATTAATAAAATTTATTTTTGCCAATCAAAAAAAAAGAAGAGCATCCACGAAACAAATACTTGTAACCAGTGGATCATTTTGAAATTTTTTGACGCTCAACCTAATCAAAATAGATAAAATCAAAGTAAAAAAATAAATATTTGAATAAATCCCTGCTAACTTGCAATCGAAAAAAAAAACACCTTGTTGTAACTATAAAATCTGCATTTAAAATAAATAATAGGAAGGCATGTCCACTTGAAGAGGTATATCTCAAGTTCGACTACTAAAAAGTACGTAAGAGATTCTCCTTTTAAAGTGAAGAATATACAACATAAATGTAACAAATTCGTATATTCATGGATAGACAAAAATCAATATTTGTACAGTTCATCTTTTACACATGAATTTATCAAAACTTACTGCGATTGTGATTTTTATGGGGTGTCATTTCAATTACATACAATTTATTTGAGACATGAAAGCTTAAAAGGTTGGGTTACATGAATATCATTTACGCCAATTGCAAGGAAAATTTAGTGTTCGATCACCACCTGTAACAAAAGACACGCAAATGATAAATTTTGAGAAATTTTAGTACTTAAAAAAGTTAAACTACTCCCTCTGTCTCTTTCATAGTGTGGAGTTTTTCATTTTAGGTTGTCCCTTAATAAGTGGAATTTGGGGTTGCTGCTGTGCAGCCCCATGCACAACAGGTGTTGTGCGCCATCCGAGTCGTCCGTTGCTCGGATGGACGGCCCAGATTTCATCTTGCACGCACGACAACCAACGGTTCGGATGTAAGGGTGCTGAGATGAAATCTGGGTCATCCATCCGAGCAATGGACGGCTCGGCCTGCTGTGCACCCGCTGCACAGCAGCAACCCCTTGTCCTAATAAGTGTGTTTTAAAAAATTAATGAGTAAAAATTTGTACAATTATCATTTTGCCCTTTTGAAAAATTTGTAAAATCTGGACTTGAACGGCTGAACCTACAAAGTTCAAGTTTCCAACCACTGAACTAATTTTTTATCCAGTTGCAATAGAACGAGGGACAAACAAATCCGGACAGCTGAACTAGTAATTGTATTTTTTTTTTTTTGGGTACTTTGTTAGTAACTATTAGATAAAGTTGCAATGTGACTCTTCAATACTCCATGTATTTTGTAGGGGTGCTCACGGTCCGGATTGACATGAATCCAATCCTAATCCACGAGTCATGGTTATTTGAAAATAAAATTCGTGTCCGATCCAAAAGTCTCACGGTTCGGTTCCAATCCAATCCGCGAGTCACGGATCCGTTCCGGATTTGTCCACGGATTTTCAACTTATTCTAAAAAAATGTAGTATTTAGCAAAGAGAAATTCTGGAAGGATTAAAAAGGCAGTCCATAAACATAGGCATAAAACAATTTTCAACTTACAAGTTTATGATGTGGAAAACAACATTTAGAAAGAGAATAATAGAGAACTGAAGGCCAAATATCTGTCATTCGTCCAACATTTGTCGATGAAATCCAAATAGCATACTCCGTAAATATACACACACGAGAATTGAAGGCCAAATTAAAGCATCAATGTTTGAACGAAAAAGATTTGTCATTCAACAATAACATGAGAAACTAAAAAATCTTTAAAAAAAACACAAACAAACAGAGCAGATATGATTAAGGAAGATGATGATGTTGGTAAATCACAAACACACACACACACACACACACTCTGATATGCATATTTACATATTTTTTTAAAAAATTATATATAATAAAAATCTCACGGTCCGGATCGGTTAATCCACGGTTTCAAAATCAAAATCCGTGTCCGGACCGCGAGTCACGGTTTTTCATTTTTTGAATCCGTGACCGGACCAATAATCCACGGTTAAAATCCAAAACGTACGAATCAATTCGGTCCGGACGGAATTCACAGTTCACCAGTTTTTTTTAACAGTTGTAGTATTTTGGGCTTAAAATTTGGATAGTTTTGGCTACATGCTCCAACTAGTGGATCCACTTAAACAGATCGAAGTCAATGAGTCAGAGATGTTGACTTGAGTCGCAGAGGTGTTGACTTC
>JAXBDA010010057.1:0-11267 GCA_036023075.1 Gaultheria prostrata
AAAATGCTTGGCTTCATGATAACCACGCGAGGAATTGAAGTAGATCCATCAAAGATAAAAGCTATTCTGGAAATGGAGCCGCCTCGAACAGAGAAGGAGATACGGAGCTTCCTCGGAAAAATCCAGTTCATCGCTAAGTTGACCTCAACATGCGAGCCGATGTTTCGTCTACTCAGAAAAGGAGTATCGTTCAAGTGGGACGATAAGTGTCAAAGAGCCTTTGAAACCATCAAAGAGTATCTTCAGAACCCTCCTGTATTGATGCCTTCGATACCAGGACAACCTCTTATTCTGTACTTGTCAGTTACGTCATCAGCTATGGGATGCATGCTGGCACATGAAGGCGAAGGCGGAAGCGAGAAAGCTGTTTATTACATCAGTAAAAAGATGATGGAGTGCGAAGAGCGATACTCTTCTTTAGAAAAGGTATGTTGGGCACTAATTTGGACTTCCAAACAGTTAAGGCACTATATGCTGGCGTATTCTGTAAAGCTAATTTCTCGAATGGATCCACTCAAGTACCTATTTGAAAAACCGGCATTGATGGGTAAGTTGGCACGGTGGTTGCTCCTGTTGGCTGAATTTGACATCAAGTACGTCACTCGAAAATCAGTAAAAGGCAGGGCTATTGCGGAATTCCTAGCAGATCGACCAGTGGATGGGCCAGATGATGTGGAGTTCGAGTTCCCCGACGAGAATGTGATGACAACAACCAACGATGTCTGGATGTTATATTTTGACGGAGCCGCCAATCAAAAGGGTTTCGGAATTGGAGTATTGCTGATCTCACCGGAGGGGTCGCACATCCCTCTTGCATTCAAGCTCAACTTTGAAGTCACTAACAATCAATCAGAATATGAGGCTTGCATCGCGGGTATGGAAGCTGCTTTAGAAATCGGGGTCAAAAGGCTGGAGGTAGTTGGGGATTCCAACTTGGTTGTGTCACAGGCTAACGGTGATTGGAAGGTAAAAGAGGACAAGTTCAAGCCTTACCACAAGGATCTGGAGGATCTAATCCCGAGATTTCAGATGGTCACGTTCACTCACGTCCCGAGACTGAAGAATC
This sequence comes from Gaultheria prostrata, assembly GCA_036023075.1. NCBI lineage: Eukaryota > Viridiplantae > Streptophyta > Magnoliopsida > Ericales > Ericaceae > Gaultheria > Gaultheria prostrata. The sequence goes on from JAXBDA010010057.1 coordinate 1,067, forward strand.
GGTTTGCAGATGCCTTAGCAACTCTAGCCTCAATGGTGGAAATACCAGACGGTGTTAAGCTTAGGCCAATCACGATTGAGCAAAGGGACAAGCCCGTATTTGAATATGTTATGGCCCTAGATGAGCCGGAAGATAGTCTACCATGGTACCATGACATCTGGAATTTCGTTAAAAATGGTGAATATCCGGCAGGGACAGAAAAGAAGGATCAGATTGCTCTCCGGAGATTAGCCTTTCAATACATTATCTGCGGAGGGAAGTTATACAGGCGATCGCATTGTGGGGTACATAAGATATGTGTGCACGGAGCAGAAGTTACCATGATCATGGAAGAAATTCATGAAGGAGTCTGTGGTCCTCATATGAATGGCATGATGCTTGCCAAGAAGATTCTTCGTCAAGGATATTACTGGTCAACCATGGAAACTGAATGCATTGAATATGTGAGACGGTGCCACAAGTGCCAAATTCATGCTAATCTTATGCATGTACCACCATCAGAATTACACTCCATGACTTCGCCCTGGCCCTTCTCAACTTGGGGCATTGATGTTATTGGAAGAATCACACCGGCCGCATCAAACGGGCACAAGTTTATTCTGGTAGCCATTGATTATTTCACTAAGTGGGTTGAAGCGGCTTCATACGCCACTCTGATAGCGGTACAGGTCGCTCATTTCATCAAGCAGAACATCATTTACAGGTATGGTGTTCCTCAGGCTTTTGTATCAGACAACGGGGTTCATTTCAAGGGAAGAGCTGCACAAGTTCTGGAAGAATTCGGGGTTCAGGCTCATAAGTCAACCGTTTATCGGCCACAGACCAACGGAGCAGTTGAGGCAGCAAACAAAACGCTCAAGACGATACTGGAAAAAACCATTGAATCTGCAAGGAATTGGCACGAACAACTGCCATTGGCTTTATGGGGATATCGTACCTCCATCCGTACTGCAACAGGGGCAACACCCTATTCTTTAGTGTACAGGATGGAAGTCGTTCTCCCGATTGAGCTTGAAGTACCGTCTCTAAGAATCATGGTTGAATCAGAAATCAGTGAAGCAGAATGGCAGGGTACGAGATTCGAAGAGCTCATGCTGTTTGATGAAAGACTACTCAAGGCTTTATATCATGTTCACGGTTATCAGCGCAGGATCGCATGGGCATTTAACAAGAAGGTAAAATCCAGGAATTTACAAGAAGGTGACATGGTCTTAAAGGAGATCCGAGCTCCAATTTACGATCCCCGTGGGAAGTTTCGACCAAAATGGGCTGGTCCGTACATCATCAAAAAGATCTTGTCAGGTAGTGCAACGGAACTCATTGACCTTGACGGCAACAGTTTTTCTACTCTGGTCAACATGGACCAACTTAAGAGATATTATCCATGAAAGAAGCTCGCTGGACTGAAAACCACAAGGGTGGGCAGTGCCAAGCAAAATTTAGAGCAAGCCTGCTAGGTTGAAAACCCACATTGGGCGACTTAGGCAAAATTTAAGGCAAATCAAAATCAGCTCGCTAGACCGAAAACCCGAAAGGGCGGTACTAGGCAAAATTCAGAGCACAAAAGGAGAGTGTCAATACCCGAGTGAACCCTAACCAGAATTTAACGCCTGAACTATGTCATGACCTGATTCCTTGCAAAAGGATACGTAGGCATCCTCACATTAAGGATCGGTCACTATCTTTCTGAAAAATCTCTCTGAGTTGGTGTTTGTTCAAAATGCGCATAATTCAAAGCAAAGTTTTCATTAATCATCTTTATTTAAAAAGCTTCTTGGATTACATGGCTGAGCATGAAACTTTCAAAATACAAACAAGCATGACCTCCACACGATACATCTAGTGGGTCAAAACAATTTATTTCAAGCACATTAAGATTGAGTCTAAAAAGTCAAGTTTAGTCTCTATTCTCTCTTGTTCGCATGTCTTCTACCAGCCACCTCACATATCGGTCGGAAAGATTGACACTCGGATATGGGTCCGGCGGGATGACAATACGTTCTCTCCAGTTATGTTGATAAGCCCTGAATGAAGCAAGATTGGTATTCGGCAATTCAAAGTTTTCAGGTTGTGGTATCTTTTGACGAACTCCGAGTTGGCGGAAAATACGGTTTGGGATGTAGAATGTCCAGTTGTTCAGACCAGCTAAGGTCATCCGCTGACACCCCATGTTACTCACAGACATGACCGGGATATTTGTCCACATTATGCGCCAAGCAATTGTCTCTGCAGAAACTCGGGTAAAAACCCTGAACCAACCATGCACACCATTGGAAGAATCCAGATAACCTCTCTGAATAAACCCCCTTGTTTCATGAATCCGCCTCCGGGGCACGGGTTCCAACAGATTCGCCTTATCACAAAGCCATGTCTACATGAGAGTAAAAACAAGTGAGAAACCATAGAAAGCCTAAAACCCGAGTGCTGAGGTAAAATGAGAACGTGCGAAAAACCAGCAAAAGGAGAGCTGAGTGAGAAGCCTACCTGTAGGAGCAAAGCACTTCCTTCAAAAATATTGGTCTGACCAGCACAAACCTTATCCAGGCCCATCAAAGTTTCAGCCGAAACCATTGGGGCCACGTCTTTGCGCTCCTCAATTTGCATGGCCACCCCAACCAAAGATGAACTGGCCTGACCATCAGACCGGACGAACAGAAATGCTGCCAACAAACAGAGACACAATGCAAACCCTTCGGGAGAAAATTGCTTGATAATGCGCGGAATGTTAATCACACCGTTTTTGAGCATGGATTTTGCTGACCGGAAGTTTATCCCAAGCTCAGCTGACAATACATCGGCATAGTTTATACCGTGCAAAGGAATGACCGGAACCTCCAAGTTAAAACCTCCAAGGTATGCATGGAACTCCTCCACAGTAGGGCACAACTCATGGAAGCCGAAACGGAACACGTGCACTTCTGGATCCCAAAATTGTACTGCAGCATGCAGAAGCTCGGGGCGAATGGATACATCACGGATATAGCGCAACGAAGCCATGCGGTGGTCCCGAAAGTTGAGCCACCCGAGACCGTCAAGACTATCAAGCCACGTTCGAACTTGAGCCGAAAGATTCATGGTGATGTTCAAAGGTATGAGGGAAATGAAGTGCTGGTTTTGGGTTACAGCAGAAAGGTGATGCTCGTGCATGAGTTTTATAAGGAAATCAGAGTTGCGAAAATCTGCAAGTCTCGTCATGCGTGCCAAGTTGGGAAATGAGAAGTTTGGGTAGCAACGCGTCACGGATACTCTCCATCAATGACCAATGATATACTGAAAAGAACAGAAGGACTGACGAAAACTCAGAGCACTGTCACAAAACTCAAAATTTTGGAAGATTCACCAACTGAGCCGGACGGCTCTTGGACATAACCGGCCGGCTCTCACAGAACAGCCGACCGGCTCTCCAGCCCAGTTTCAAAGAAAAATTTCAGTTTGAGGTCCCAAAACTATCCCTGGACGTATTTTTTACTAAAGTTTCAGGACATTCAAGTTATAATGGACATTCTAAAGTTGTGGGAACGATCGGCTTACGATTCCAAACTCATTTGGCCATCCGGGCACTCAGAAACGCTAAAAATACTGAAAAACCAACAAACCGAGGCACCGCCACCCCGTTCTCCGGGCATCACTGGTCAAAACCTTCCTCGGCAAGCACATACAACACCTAGGCAGCATCACGAGCCAATATCCATGGAAAGTTTGAGGTCCAAAGTTCTAAAAATTTGAAAAAGGCCGCTTTCGGCTTTTATGAGCATTAAGTTGTGACTAACAGCTCGAAAATCATTCCGGTCAGGTTCTTGATGATATTTTTGCATGGACGCGTTCCAAATAGTATTTGAAAGTTGTGCGAGCAATCGGATTGGCATTCCGATCCCAATTGAGCAAAAAGAAGCCCCGATACGGACGGATACGGCAAAACCGACCAACCGGCAAGCCAAAACTCCATTTTTCCTATTTTGGCAACTTTGACAACCACAGCAAGCATGGGTAAACATCCAAGGGAGTCATAGAAGGTCACTCAAGGCACTTCGCAGGGTCCCCGCAACCTAAAGCATCGAAATGCACAAAACGGCCGTTTTTGGAGGCATGATCAAAGGCTAAACTTCGGTTTAAGAGTCCAAATCCCGCATGGCTATTCTTTTTGCAAAGTTTTCTGTTCTAACAGTTCAAGACGAGTATCTGAGACTTGCGTGCGCAATCGGATCGGGATTTAGACCTCGTTTGGGTAGGTAGATACTCCACTGTGTCGGGGATATGGCAAAACCGACACCCGAAACGAAATGTTGGGAACAAGAGCTCATTTTTCTGTATTTTCAACGATGTTTTTGCCCAAGCAAGCCATAATAAGTGCTTAGGGACTGTGGGAACAATCGGATTCGCGTTTGGACTTCATTCGGTCAAAACGGCACGTCAACGGGCCCAATATGCTCGATACGGCAAGACGGGGCGAGCTAAAACGGCCGTTTTTCATCTTTTTGGAAAAAGTGGCCATGGGAAGCATGACCAATCATCTGTGACAGTGAGTTAAGATTGTCGAATCAACTTTTTAGAATCCGAAGGAGTTGAAGTCCGAATATGGCCAAGAGGGAGCCGTCAATAGGCCGAAACGCGTTTGAGTGTCAATTTTTCCATTTCAATCATTCAAGCAAGTTACAATAACTATGTATGACTTGTTAGAAGCATTATTTGTCATGTGATATACAAAGTTCCGAGTTTTTGTGTCTCGAGTCACATTATTGATAATCATTTCGGGTTTATTGAGTCCACTCGAATCTCCATTTTCAAAGTTTTGTCTTGTAGTCAAAAAGTCTTTATTTCTTCCAGGGGCATATTCCACAAACTTTTCAGGATTCCTATGTTTCTTTGATCAACCATGCATGTTAAACTCAGTTGTAAACTCGGAAGCAAAGCTAGTACGGATAATTTGAAATAATAAAAGTGCAAGAATCATATAAACATCCGTGCATCATCCATAAAAAGTGCAAGTACATCCATCTGAGGGCAAAACTGGCCCAACATCATCATCCCTATCTACTCGGCTCGCAGGCCGTACTCATAAAAAGGCAAAAAGGGGCAAACAGGCGCCCAAATAAAAAACGAGCACGCAGGCTCGACCTAAAAGCCACTACGACGTCTCTTGACCGCAAGGCGCTCAGGCGTACTAGAGTCATCGTCCTCATCACTCCCACCATCATCATCATGCTCATCATAATCCTCGTCACTACTGCTCTCCTCCCGAGGAGCCCATCTCCGAGCGGGTACAGAACTCCCGCGTGCACTCGGCCCAGGCCTCTCAACTAGTACCCCGCCAGACGGTAGAATCAAAGGTGTGACACGTGTCGGCTCTCCCCCGGCATGCTTCATCAAAGGCCTCCTCACCGGCCGTGAAGGAGGAGCCACATCCTGCATAACAGAATCTCAACATCAATAAACAAATTCAAAGCAATCAGAATTCAAGAAAAGCAGCACACAAAGGATACCTGATCCGAATCACTGTCAACTGAGCCCCTGCGCTCTCTCGGTCTACGGCGACTCCCAGACGCTCCGCCGCCCGTCCCGTGGTCACCTCCAGTACCACGTCTACTAGTACGGCCTCCGCGGCCACTCTCCACTCCTTCGGCTCTACCACCAGCTCCGCCTCTACGGCCACCTCTATGGCTACCTCCGCGGACGCCTCTATCACCTCTTCCACCACCAGCTCCATCATCTCCGTCATCACCTTCTGGGCCAGGCACCAAACCGGGCTCAAGTCGGTCCCGCATCGGGATAACCTCACCCAGCATGAGGCGACGCACTAAAGCCTCCAAATCCCGCGAGTACTCGATCTGAGACCTGGCCCACTCAACAGGAATCTGCAATGAAAGTTGAAAGTGACATCAGGTAACAAGCATTATATTTGAATTGCAATTGAAAAGCTGAGTATTTTCTTTCTATAAATTTCAGGTTACCTCTGTTGCCTCAAAAGTCACGGGTCCGGTAACAGCTGGGACGTCTATCACTCTCATAACTCCACCCGGTATCATCACGTCAAGCACCCTCCTAACTGCAGGCAAAGGAACAGGCTCTACAGGAGCCGGTGGAGGAGTCATGTCCAAAGTGTACGCCAAGGAGCTCCTCACATAGCCTGGGTAGTCGGAGAGGAGTCAAAGACTAACTCCGTGTCCAGGATGGTGAAAGTCTCCAACTCCTCCACTGTATACTCCTGCGTCCTCTGAACACGTACTGGAAGCGGACCCGACACTCTGAACTCAGTCAACTCAAGGGACTGGCGTGACACTCTCTCACCCAAGTACCACCTCCAACCAAACGGAGACTCCAACAGGATCCGCCCCCGGGTAACCTCTCTGCTCCAGGCTAAGTGAGGGAGATCAGCATCACCAAATGGGTTCCAACGAACCTGCAACAGTATTCAAGGATACATCAGTCTGGATTCAGAAAATTCAGTACAAGCTAATGGAAGGGTATGAAAGCACGGTTTCAAGAAATTTCACCGTAGTCCCTGTACTCTGGTCTAGGAAGACACGAAGGGCGTTCAGATCACGTCTCAGTTCGCCTTCCCTCACATGACTCCGTGTCCATTTTAGCGCCCGCGGAAACACGTCCTGTGGGTCATGAGTGTTCCTTGGAGCCGGAACTCCAAACACCTCATAGGCCCACACCTGCAAGTTTTTTCAGTTATCAGGTAAGCAATAAGTGCAAAGGTACGATCAAAAGCAGGAAAGTCAAGCAGCATTACCTCCAGGACTCTCCAATAGCCGCAAATCTTCGTGCCTCTCCCTCTGGTAACGGCACCCAAAGAAACGTACAGTGTGCACAAGGCCACACCACCAAAGTCAAACCTCCCTGCCTCCTCAACTACCTCCAAGGCAGGCAGCCAACCCAAATGCACATGGTTCTGCTTGTCCGGGAACAAGGAAGAACCAAACAGGTACAACAAATAGGCTCTCGCCATCCGAGATGTCTCTTCTGGTGAGTCTGGCTCATGATCCCAAATGGATGCCAAGCGATCCACCCGCACGGAAGGCCCGTCTCCAAACTCCCTCCCCAGGTAATGCCGCATCGCGGCACGGTCCAAGTACAGCTCAGAGTCAAAGGGAATCGGGTCTCCACCAACCCTCAAGCTGGTAGTCGCTGCAAAGTCCAAAGGGGTGATAGTCATCTCCCCGAACCTGAAGTGAAAGGTATCAGTGGTATCCCACCAATGCTCTATCAAAGCTCTCACCAAAAACCGGTCGGAGTAAGTCGGCAGCAGTGTCTGTATAAAAGGTAGAGAGCCGGATCTATCCACCAAATCCCTCACCCGCTGTGGCAACCCGTTGTACAACGCCAAGCAATTTGACGGCCCTCCATATCCCAGCATAGGCCGATTCACTTGTTTCAAGAACAACAAGCAAGTTCATTCAGTGAAAAGCAGCAAAGTCATATTCAAAGGAAAAACACAAATGAAGATACATACCAAAGGCCTCCTCGAAATATGTGTCTGTGGGTCCCGCAGGATCTGCGAGTCTGGGTAGAAAGCCAGCAGTGGCTCGTACACCTCGCATCCGGACGGTGCAAAGAAGTGCGTCCGCGGCACGTAAGTCTCAGGAGTGAAAGGGAGCCTGTCCCTCAGAGAAGCCCTAACTGCTGCTACTACGGAAACCCTCGCCCCGCCAATCACTACACCCTCATCCCGAACCTCCTCCTGCTCTCTCTGCTGAGCCGAGGACTCGCCAACTAACACCGCCAGGTCCGGAAACTCCTGAATGTTCCGGGCCAAAGTCTCGTCTGTAACCGCCTCCAAGGTGTCTCCAAGAGTAGTACCCCGCTCACTCGAAGTGCCAGCGGGTCTGTGAAACAAAGTGGGGTCTACGGCCTCTCTCTCTCCTGTTCCCAGAGCAGTAGTCAAACTCCTAAAAACTCGAGGCACTGAAGGCTCAGTAAAACCAAGTGATCCCTCACCATCACTACTCTCCTCCATCACCACATCATCGCCCCCGGGCCCTCTGATCAACACCGAACAACCAGGCGTCCGTGCCTCTCCTCTAACCGGTGTACCTAAAACAGCACTCTGAACCTCAGGAGGGACCATAACCTCCTTACCTAAGTCTCTCCTCAAAGCCCTCGGCTCAACAGAAACATCTATGCCCGCTACATTCATCTCAATATCAGAAAGGGGAGTACTCGTACCTGACACACCCGTGTGCACGGGGGTAGTAATGCTCTGAACCCCAACCTCGCCACCCGGGCGATCAACCTCTATAGCCATGGCATCCTTGTCAGCCTTCGGATATCACCACCGCTGCCCTCCGCGTGCTCACTCACAGTCAAACCCTCATGGACCACTGTCTGAACAACCTCTGGCATCTGTAGAGGGGTCTCCCCACTGGGCTCAGCCGCCCGGTCCACACCCCTAACCGGTCGGCGTGTGTCCTCACCGCTAAACTCAGCCGCTCGGGCTTCCCCGCCTGCTAGCTGAACCGCACGGTCCTCCATGACCGAATCAGTTCCACTCTAAACCAAGTCACTCGCGGTCTGAATCGGCCCCGCCGTCGCTCCTTCACGCACCGACGACTCCCCTTGATCACTGGAAGAAGACGATCGGCGCTCACCATCGCCGGAATCCATGGCTGTCGGTTGAGGTTATTTTTGGTAAGAAGTAGAAGATAACAGAACCGACTACCTCTTTTTGATAAACTGTCGAAGGGATTTCAAAACAGGAATGAAATCGGAGAAATGGCGGTTTTAAAACCAAATCCCAGAATAAACGTCAAGACCGACCGGCTCATCTGAAATAGCCGTCTGATCGTTTTTACCCATCAAGACCGTCCGGCACATCCAAAGTAGCCGTCCGGCCTCCTTGTTTCCTTCCAGATCAGCCGGCCGGCTCTCCTTCGATCAGAATAATTACATTGTAAGTCCCCCACTTTCCTTTTTATTGTTGTTTCAGTGAAATTAAGATCAGTTCTTTCTGCTTTTTGTATTATTTTCAATAAAATCCTAAATGGTATTATTTTCATAAAATCCTCAATGGTGATATTTCCATAAAATCCTCAAATGGTATCATTTTCATAAAATCCTCAATGGTGATATTTTCGTAAGAATTCTCAATAACATTATTTCCATGAAATCAAGGGTACTATTTTATTTCTTTCCCTCGTTGAAAAAATGAGGAATCTATTTTCACAGCGCCCTCAGCGGCATTTCTGATTTTTAAAATCCGTCAGGTAATTATTTGATTTTTCCAAAAATCATCGTTTGTTTTTCCCTCGTTGAAAAATGAGGAATCTATTTTCACAGCGCCCTCAGCGGCATTTCTGATTTTTAAAAATCCGTCAGGTAATTATTTGATTTTTCCAAAAATCATCGTTTGTTTTTCCCTCGTTGAAAAATGAGGAATCTATTTTCACAGCGCCCTCAGCGGCATTTCTAATTTTTAAAAATCCGCTAGGTAATTATTTGATTTTTCCAAAAATCATCGTTTGTTTTTCCCTCGTTGAAAAATGAGGAATTTATTTTCATAGCGCCCTCAGCGGCATTTCTGATTTTTAAATCCGTCAGGTAATTATTTGATTTTAGCCCTGATGAACTACGTTTGGTCTGATCCCTACAAATGGGGTACGTAGGAAGCCTTGGCGCTCGACCACGTTTTACTGATTTTTATTCTCGTATGTTAGGGCAACCAAAATTGGGATGTCTCTTTTTCTTCGATGCAACTTGCATCATAGAACGATGACCAAGTCACGTCAAAGAGGGGCAACTGTAGACACCCCAATTTTTGGCCCTGCATCTCCCCAATGATGATTAAAAAAAATATGGTAGAATACCTTGAAATGATCGGTCGCGCCTTTAAAATCATTTGAAAAAAACAAAAGAATTTTCAGAAATAAAAGGTAAAGGACCGGATGGCTTTTGACCGGTGACCGGGCGGCTTTACTACCTTGCAACAACCGGACGACTTTGACGTCAGGACCGGACGACTCTCTTTGAGAACCGGTCGGCCCTGTCTGTTATCTGTCTTGTCGGAAAATCTGGGTGCAGAGATTTTTTTACAGAGAATATATCCCCGTGTCGGTAATATCATGATGACGGAATTTTTTTGCGTGATCCGGTGGACAACCCGAGCGGCTATAAAATCAAAGCTCACCCCCTCATTTTAAAGATCGGGCTTCACGAGACCAGAGAGTGAAGAAGAAAAGATATATCGTGCAAAAATCCTCCT
>JAXBDA010010058.1:0-11262 GCA_036023075.1 Gaultheria prostrata
CCTCCAAGTCTTTGTCTGAAAAGGATATGGGAAGCTCTACCACTCCTTCTTCCCTTGTCCGTTTCAGGCCGAGCTTCAATGCTTCTTGTGAGTCGTTCAGTCGGCGTACATGCCGAACCTCGTTGCTTGTGTAAGGGGTCGCGAGTCCATGTATCATATGGACGGTCCCTTTTGGCGGCTTATCACAATCCAAATCCTCGTTTTGCTCCGTGCATTGTTGCTCGTCTGCCAAGAACTCTTTCAGGTGCCCTGCGGCCACCTGTTCATCCAAAACTTTCTTATACTCCGCACAGTCCTCAGTCATGTGCCCCCAATCTCGGTGGTAGCTGCAATGCTGGTTTGTGGCTCTTCTCTTCATTGGGTTTCTGGTCATCTTCGGTGGCCTTCTGAACCATGGCTGGTCTTTGATGCGGTACAACATCTTGTAGATCGGCATGTTGAATACTGCCGAAACACTAAAATAGGATTTCGGATCTGGGATATCCTTTCTCCCCATTCCAAACTCTTTCTTGCCAGTGTTGTATTCCTTCTTATACACTTTGGATTCTAGAGGCTTCCTTGGGGGGGTTTGGAGTCGTCCTGACACAATCTTGCCTCCCGAACGGATGATATCATCCTCTACCCGAGCGTGCTCTTGGATTCTCTCCATAACTTTAGCAACGGTCTTGACCGGGTGCATAGTAAGTGATTCTCGTAACTTGCTATGCATGGGCAGGCTTGTTTTGAATGTGGCCAGAGCGTATTCTTCACTGCAGTTTTCAATCTCATTGAAAGCTTCCCAATACCTCTTAGCGTACTCCCTCAAGGTCTCCTCGTCGTTCTGCCTCATTGCCGTTAAGACGTCGAAAGTCTTTGGGGCAGCGCGGCTTGTGAGAAATCGTGCACAGAACTCCTCAGCAAGCTGAGCCCAACAAAGTATTGACCCTGCTGGAAGCTTGTGATACCAGCTAAGCGCCACCTTTCCTAGACTGGAAGGAAACATCTTGCATAGCATGGCATCATCGTTCTCATGCATTAACATGGCCTGCTGGTAGTGCTGGATATGCATGACGGGGTCAGTGTTTGTTTCATAGAGTACAAACGTGTCGTGCTTGACCCTGCTCGGCATCTTCTCCGTCCTAATCCAATGGGCAAGAGGAGAAGCTGCTATTCACCCCAGGGCTTCCTTTGCTGCTTCTCGTGCAGTCTTTGGGCCACCCTCCGGGCAAGCATCCCCATACCGATCCCTGGCCCTTTGCTCGTTGGACCCAGATTTCTCGTATCTGTCCCTGGCATGTTTCCTCCCAACGCCCTTCTCGTGGGAGGGGCTCCTCTCTCTCCTTTTTCGTGGAGACTCTTTCCTTCCCGTGGAAAGATTTTCACGAGGCCGATGGTCCCTGGCCTTTTTTGGTTCCTCCTCTCTTTGCACGGTGTGAGAACGAGAGTGGAGATCTTTCTCCGCCTCTTTGAGGCGCTGCTTCAAGTCCTCAACCTCCCGCTCTCATCGGGCAAGTTGCCGGGCCAACTCCTCGGCCTCTTGCTCCCGCTGATCACGACTTTTCTCGTGGTCGCGAGACCTATGGCGAGAGTTCCTCCCATCACGTGGGGGACTCCGGCCTCTTCTCTCACCAGAATGGGATCGCTCCCGTTCGTACCTCACCGGGGTCACAGACTGTCGGTGTCGGCCCCTGTACTTTGGTATTTCTTGTATTTTATCGAAACGCTTCGATCCATGGCCCTTCTGAGGAGCAATGAGGGCCGTGGGTGCTCGTTTCTCCTTTGTTTGGGGCAGTGGCGTGACCATCTTGTCATCTCGTGACGTTTCGCGCTTGGGAGTAGGGAACACTGGTTCTGATGCAGCCATGGATGGACTTCTTTCTTAATCACAAAGAAAAAAGCTTTTGTGTACCTTTTCCACAGACGGCGCCAATTGTAGAGGGTAGATTTCTCGTAGGGTTGACAGTGCCTCTAACCTGCAAGACAAGGAACGGTTAGAGCACCTCTGCCCTTAATGGCAAAGGCCCTCCGATGCTTAAGTTAGTAAAAGGGTTTACTAATCAAGCAAAGAACAATGCGTATGAATAGGTTTCACAGCGTACCTCTCACTGTGGGCATGATGCCTGTATTTATAGGTGTAGGTTAGCTTGTTGATCAAGGGTCCTTGTCGCCCTAGTTTCCTTATCACGTTAGGAAACCTTTCCTAATAGGATCAGTCCTATTAGGTATCACCGTGCCTTTGCTCCGGTCTCCACAAAGCATAGGACTTCTTTCCATATGGGACTTATTCCCATATGTGCATCCAGCATGATTCTTATTAGGATTCTTCTTTCCTTATCCGATATGGAATGCTCACGTCATTCCCTTATTTCACGGGATACACCCCTTATCACGTAAGAGAGTATTCAAGACTGTTCCAGAACATTCTGTCGTGCTGTCAGCCTAATAGCGGTGTAACCGTACTGTCACGTAGATCGGCTACACCTTCAACGGTCCGTAGACCCTTGGTCTGAGCTATGCACAGCTCGACCTAGTACTGCACCCTATCGTGGTGCCATGTTTCGTACCTCGCCCCACTCATGGCCTCTACAGCTCGGCTTCCACGTGGGGCACTCCCATGCTGTTCAGCCGTGCTAGGGCACTCAAGAGGGTATACGGGTTTTACCCTCTCCACTTAGTCAGTTGATAATACAATTCTCTTTACAAACATATATATTTAATTCTGATTATATATTTTAAGGTGTGACTGATTTTAAATATCGAGCTATTGGGTTCTTCGTTAGACACCATGGGTCTATAATGACATAAGGAATGCCCATTTAGGTGGGTAAATATATTTAAACACAGAATTTTTGAAATGTTACAATTTTTTTTATATATATATATATATATATATATATATAAATAGGGGGCGCTTCTAGTCTGGGATCCGGACCTCCACGTTCCCGATATTTTTTTTATGATCCGAACCGTCCAATGTGTTTAAAACTTGTTTTTAAGGGCCCCGCAAGAAATCATCAAAAAAAATACCGAGAAGGGCTTGATCCAAACAGTTTTTCACAAAACTGTAAACGAGCAATTTTTGTGAAAAACTGCTCGGATCAAGGTCTTCCCGGTATTTTTTTTATGATTTCTCGTAGGAGCCCTTAAAAACACGTTTTAAACACATTGGACGGTTTGAATTTTGTAAAAACAAATTTTAAAAGCTTCAAAATAGCCAAACCATCCAGTCAGGGATCCCTGATCGGAAGCTGGGCCTATATATATATATATATATATACACACACATAGGAGTATAATTAATAAAGTGGGGTATACATTAATAGTCCATATTTTCCATTTATGTAAACAAGTCGAATTAGGAATGGAAGGGTATTAGAATTACTCCAATTAACAAGTACGGTAATAATATAAGCTGAACAAATAATTGCAACACCAATTATGTATGGATTGTTATTCTTTCATTTCAAATAACGGAAGTCAATGTTTAAAAGACAACTTTGAAGCTCAAAATAGAGCTCTCTCAAAACAGGCCGTAACTTGTAAAAATAAAACACGGGCAATAGATTCGTAGTACAGTATAAAACTACCGTAACTTTTATTCTTTTCAAGTACTATTCGTTAGAAAATTTATTATAGAGCGACTTGGAGCCTAAAATTGCAGAAGAACAAAGACGAGTAAAAAGAATGATAGTATTTTCATTCATTTGTTGTTGCAATCCAAAAAAAACAGAAACAAGAACACAAATTAATAGAAGAATCAAGCCCAGATAGCAAGTGAAGACATCAATCCAGCCCCAACAAAGAGTGCAAAATAAGAAGCTACCTGAAGCCTAAAATTGCAACTCATCCTCTTACTCAAGAAATCAGCTGCAATTAGGTCCACTAAAGCCATGTACACTAAAATTCCAGCAGATATAGAGTCCAACGTTCCTTCAATGATTAGGGCTCTCGGGCTATCAGGGTTGTAAAATGAAGAAATGCCTGTTCCAACTGCGATCCCTGTGGGGGTTGTGAAAGCGAAAAAGCAAGCCATTATTGTGGCGTGTTGGGTCCCGAATTGGGCCTGAGAGATGCATCCTCCCAGCGCAAATCCTTCGAAGAATTGGTGGAAGGATAGCGCGGCAATTAGGGGTCGTATGGTACACGGGCTTTGAGAGACTCCCAGTGAAAGCCCAATGATAATAGAATGCGATACAATCCCAAGTTCAAGGACCTGCAAAAGAAAAAGAAAAAGGATCAATACAAAGTAAAAAATGCTGTGGTTTCCAGCAACTTTTGCTGTAGGGGTGCGAGGCAAGAAGTGATGATTCCTGAAATACATAACACACTAGCACTTTAACCAAAGTACAATAAGCAGAGTTTTTAACCTCCAATATTGAAGGCCCTGCTTGTTTACTATCAGCTTTTAGCATAAAAAATTAACCACATAACACTAATAAACTAAACGGTCAGGTCGATATATCCATAGAAGTCAAGTCATTGGTTTGATGAAATCACCAGACTACAATACCCAAAAAACATTATCAATTTCTATCACCAACTCGACCCCAAATAAATGGGATATAAGGCGATTAATGGCAATGCTCATTGGTAATTGCAGTTTTCGTTTCCCCCTCATGATGGTACCATCGGTTCCTATCAAAACAACAAAATGAAGAAGATAACAAGAAAAAAAGGGACAAAACCCAAAGGAAAGAGCCTTACAAGCTCAAGTACCTAGTTCAACTCCCACTACAAGCAAATTCTTTGGGCCACTCTCCTCGCAAATGAAAGCTTGTGCAAAATAGCTATGGAAGGAGACTACACGTAAAGTGGCGGTTCGTGGGACCGGTCCGTGTTACCAGAAAAAAGAGAACACAGAAAGCTCAAAAGAATCATGTGGTGGCCAAATGTTTATCCTGTCAATATCAAGGTCGGAGAGGTTGTGGCAAACAAAACTAAGAAAATCCACCACGCGCAGAAATAATAGACTGCTAGACATGGCGAACAATATTGGAAAGGTCGAAAAAAAAGTAACCACTTATTTCTTAGATACAAATTGCAAAAGCGAGTAACAAAATGCTCAAATCAAAAGATGCGTTCTACCTAAGGCTAATTCCAGGCGACTAACTCGGTGAAGTTTGAACCCTAACTTGTAGAAAGACAAAACTCTGGATGACAATAATTCAATGAACTCTGCTATAATGACAGTTTTGAATCATGCAATGAGTAAAACCTAAAAAGACATCTTGGCAGCTAGTTACAGATTCTACACTTGACAACAAGAAATACCTAACTGTGTATTACTCATGCAGCAAGTACCATCGCGACTGACTAATGAAAAAATAATAATGTACTGACTATACAATTATGGTATTTAGAACAAGAATATGAAGTATTTTAGTTTGTAAAATAGAAGAGTGTGAATAAACGATGCTTGCTATCAAAATCTCATAAAACAAACCAACATGTCCATAAATCAAAGAGGGGGTCGTATAAACAATAATTGCAGTCAATGAAAAGCATAATAAATTAAAAGGACATGTCTACAAAACTGTACATACACTAATGAGACATCATATGAAACATTACCTGTGAAACGACAACATGCCGTACACTACCTTCCTCTTCCCCATCGCCGAACCCGTGGGAATGCACATGTGATCCATGAGAGTGCTCCATCACGTGCCCCTCACACGCATCCTTCCCATGGGGATGATTATGCCTACGGTGTGCAGCGTGCGCATGTATCCCCACAATGTGCATTCCACCCCCTTTCTCTTCCCCAAAAACCTTCCCATTCCTCTCCTTCACCTCCACAATTCCTGACTCAACTGACGATACCGAGTCAACTGAGTCAAGCCGGGCTAGTTGACCAGCCCTTTGCTGCTTCTCCTGCTTCCTCTCATAGTACTGAGTCCCCACAAAATCCACCAGCAAAGTAGCCAAAGCGGACATCATTGCGAAAAATCCAGAAAATGGAAACTTTGACCAGGGGTATTTTGGTAAACATGAGTCTGTTAATGCTGATGTGGCATCCGGGAGCATATGGACAAAGCCGGTGGCGAGGATGACCCCAGCAGCAAAGGCCTTGGCAATGAAGAACGGGTTGGAGTCAGTGCGGAGGAAGCGGCGGTTCTTGCCTAATAAGGGAATGGCTACGCCTGCGACCCCAGCAGTGAGGATGGTGGCGATTGCCACCATTTTGAGGAGGAATGCGGCGGACTCATCACGGCACGCTTCTAACTCAGCGCTGCCGTCGCTGTCGCTGCCACTGCAACTGGCGGTGGACATGGACTGGGATAGATTCTGCAAAAAGGAGTCTTGTGGGGACCCCACAAACAGAAAATTCCCAAATCTTAGGACCCATGAAAGAAATTTGCAACTACTCTTTGGGAAAAGAAATTGGATGCTACGGAAAAGGAAAAAATATTCTTCGGTGATCCCAAATGCCAAGTTTTGTTTCCAAAAATCCTCTGTTTAGGCCCCTCCCATTGTAAACACCAAAATGTTAAGCCCATCTTAGATTTGAAACCTCTTCAGCCGAATTAGGAATTAAGTTCACAAAATCAGCTCTTGTGATCTGCTAAGAGCAAGTGCACCAAGAGCCATTCAGGCTGCCAAACTTTGCGCAGAGTTCGAGTGCTAAAATTGGTGGCTCCGCAATTTCTATTCGTTTCTGTTGTGCAAAAAAATGGTTAAGCCATCTTTGGTGCCAAATTTGCCACCAACTTCGGCTTAGTCGACTCTCCCACATCATCGAAGCAACTGATTACATCGAAAAATTGAGATGAGTTTATTCCAATGGTGTGGATTTGAGATAGGGCCAAAATGGCATCAAACCGATGCGACAACACTGCTATTTTTCATCGAAGGCTTAAAGCCAAAAAATTGACTTTGGTGAACTTTCTCTAACTGGGTTAAAATCCCCAGCGAAACCACTGAGTTCTAATGTCTCATTGCTTAATTTGAGGCAACAAGAACCAAAAAGGACAAAGAAAGAGTCTTTTTCAGGGTCAGGGACACAAAAAGATCCCATGTTCTCTGCATGTGTGATGAGAAAACAAGGGGAAAGTAAATGAAAGGTTCTATGAACAAGACAAGATTTTCTTCTCTAACTCCTTACTGCAGGTATGTTTCAAAATTCTCGGTTTACATGCTGTTAACAGAGCAATCTGATTTTCTAACAAATTATCAAACCCCCAATCTTTTTCAAATGGCAAACAATGAATGCTCTAAAGAAAGAGAGCTCTTGGAATTTCACTACATCTAAAATTTATGTTTTTGCTAGGAAATTTCACAATGTCTACCTATTTCCACACCAGAGATTCGGATTTAAAGTAAGTTTTGGTCAATTTCGGATACCAGGAGCTAAGTTTTTCTTCAAACCGAACAACCCTTCTAAGTTTGAATCCATTGAGGTAATGGCAAATCAAGCACCGAAATTGATTGATTTCATTTTTCAATTTTCTACCGTATTTCCTAAAAATTGTATGGATTTGAGTGTTACCTGAGAAAATTTGAGACTTTTCTCCAATTCCCCGGAGGCGCAGCAGGGGCCAGATATCCTGAAAAAAAATAAAAAACAAAATCGTGAATAACGAATATACAGCTACACACAAACACACACGTATATATGCACACACACTGAGAGAGAGAGAGAGAGAGAGAGAGAGAGATGGGCATGGGAAATTGAACCTCAATGAATGACATGGAGGGAGGGGGTGTTAATCTGAGAGAGAACACGTATATCTATGGAGTGGGTGATTGTTGATCTACGATGGAGATTGAGAGATTGTGTAAATAATAATAGTAATAATACTCTAATATAGAAGCGGTGTTGACATGAGCGACATGAGCGGATCGACGTATGTATGTATGTATATGCAGCAGCAGTAGTAGATGTTTGGAGAAGACACGCCAACACCAGGGGGATTGGATTTGGGGGTTCCGAGAGAGAGAGATAGAGAGAGAGAGAGAGAAATGGGAGGGAAGAAAATGTCGACATATTTGATAAAATTGGAGGGTATCGGTGGGACGATCGTTGAAAAACCCGCGATATTTTGCAAGGGGTATGAGTGATAGTGACGACATATCCCTTTTTATTACTCCATACGGTTCCGTTATGGACATGCTTAATGGTATTATTGTATTGTACAGAATAGGGATGCACACGGTCCGAATTGGACCAGTTCTTTAGAAATTTAGTAATCGGACCATTCTGACCGATTCTACAAAATTAAGAATCAAAACCAAATCAATACATATGTAAAACCTGTCTAGATCCAAACCGCAAGACCGAACCGGTTTTGGTTCGGTTCCGGTTCTATCCGATTAAGGAACAC
This sequence comes from Gaultheria prostrata, assembly GCA_036023075.1. Taxonomy (NCBI): domain Eukaryota; kingdom Viridiplantae; phylum Streptophyta; class Magnoliopsida; order Ericales; family Ericaceae; genus Gaultheria; species Gaultheria prostrata. Next base: position 8,304 of record JAXBDA010010058.1, read on the forward strand.
TTTATCACAATACATGAATTCAAAACATTATTTAGAATTTAGAGCACCAAAATAATATAAAATAAATAAATAATTATAGAATTTTATATTATTTGAAACCAAATATAATCCACATCATCAACATAGTACTTGACAATGTACTACCAATAAAACAATTCCAAAGATTGATGAAAACAACCAAAAAAAACAAGTAGCTTAAACAAATAATAGAATAGTCTAAAAACGGGAAAATAATTTAAACGACATGTCTTGAAGTGTAGCAATCGTGAAATTAAGGTGGAACCAAAAAGCATTGAAATTAGTAATTTGTCAATTTGGTATTAGTAGATTATAGTAATGTATTAAAAACTTCCTAGCAAAATAGTAGATTTTTACTCTAAATAAACATAAAAAGAATACATTGCTAGAAAATATATTAACTTACCAAATCAAGATACATAATTTTGTATATTAATAATTTAAATTATGCATATTAATATATATATATATGTTATACGGTCCGGTTCGGTTTTAACCGTGGTTCTTAAAGTGAGAACAGTAACCGAACCATAATTACTGGTTCTTTTTTTAGAACAATAACCGGACCAATGAACCGTAGAACCTAACCAAATAGACAGGTTCGGTCCGGATCAGATCGGTTTGGTAGTTATATTGGTTTTCTTGTGCACCCCTAGTACAGAAGACTGACTTCCGTTGAGACTTTCTATTGTTCCCACGCGACGGGCGGCCGCCCACGCGATGGCGTTTTGATTTTGATTTTGAAAATGGTTTTGGAGTCGCCACCCGGGTTTAAAGAATGAACCCGAGAAACCAAAAAGAGTGACTCGTTATGCCCAATGGTTTTGAAAAATGGTTTTACCGGTCATGCGAAAACCTTTTATTTCCAGGCTCGGGGGTTTGGTTACGAGAGGGGAAGGGTTTTAATGCACCCCCTCGCCCGGTCTGTGAACCGGTCTTTACTAGACAATTTGTGGGATATGGAAAATGTTTAAAACTTGATTTTGAACATATAAACAAGATATGAAGCATGTACACAGGATAAAATACAATATAAGATATTGCGCTGTTTGTGTGCGCGTGTAATTTACAATGAAATGATGATGATAACATATGATTATAAACAAGATTATGGATAAACAGAATAAGATGAAAAGCAGAAACTAAGATTAAAATGAACAATGAAAGCAATGAAAGATGCAGTTGCTGCTAACCAATCTGTTGACAGAACAGACGTTGGGCGCCCAAGGTGAGGTTGGGTGCCCAAGGTCTCTCAAGTCTAACTCTTTAACCTTTGTTTTCTGGTTTGAAAAATGCCTTGCTTTGATCACAAACTGATTTTCAACTCATAAATCCATAACAGGATATCCACAAGGCCATAAAAAATGATTATCAAACAAAAACATGGACCTTTGAATATTTGAACTTTAAGGGAGAATCCATAAATGAGATTATACTTGAGTTGAAAGAGAAGAACTGACAAGAGACATGATAAGCAGCTATGATGATCTCATATACACTTGAAATAGTAACAATAATGACAGAATTAATGGAATGCAGGTACTGCTCAGAAATCACCTTGGGCGCTCAAGGTAAGGTTGGGCGCCCAAGGTCACCCCTGGTTCTCACTTGATTTCAGTTTCTTTTTGTTATATTGTTCATGGATTCACAACCTCAACATCAAATGGTATTTGAACAATGATTTTCAATAGTAAGCAAAGAGTGAGAGATATGATCCATGAACAATAAACAAAGTTTATGGCTCATTAACATGATTATTCACAATAAACAAAGGAAAATATGAAGTGAGAGCTTGAGAGAAGTGAGACAAGATGATAGATATACTCAACAACACACACACACTTCTTTAATGAGAAGAAATAGCACAATAGAATGATGAGATGATATATAATGATGATCAAAGAACAAAATACACAAAACATCAATCTGTCCATAGCTTATTTGCAAGTTTTGGACACTGTAAAGGCAGAATCTGGAAAATCATGAAACTAGAGAGTTATAGCTCTTCAAATTATCTACGTTTTGATATATAACTCATCGAAAACGGAGTATGGCGTAAAAAGTTATGCCCAAAATACCAAACTGGTTTTCTGGTGTAGATTTTGTTAGTAATCAATATTTAATCAACGGGTATTTGTAATCTTAACGTGGAGAGATTAATAAGTATTTAATAACGTGGAGCTCGAAATATAAATTGAGATAAAGAAGGGAGTGCAATTATAATTCTTTAGTGGTGCGAATTATAATTTGTGAAATAAGAATAGAATCCAGGTGGGATTAGGTTTTCTTATTTACACAAGAAGCCCAGATTTATTTCTCCTCTGGTCCCTGCTCTAGCCCTATAAATATATCGTTATGTTCTCTAGGTCTAATAACAGTCATTCAGAAAATTAGAAGAGAGACTGTGAGAAAGAGAACAAAGAGACTACGTAGAAGTCCACGCTTAACTACGTAATCGAGGTATAAGGGAATATGGCAGAAGATCGTGAGGTACTGTCGAGCAGAGTTTACGTACAGTAATCAGGTCTGTCAAGTTCTAAAAAGAAACAAGTCAACCAGCGTTCGTGTCTACGGATGAGAGGTAAACCCTAATTCCGCCTTGTAGGGTTTGTGTTGATTTTTCTTGTTTAATCTGTACGCGTCATTATTGGGTTCTGGGATTCATTTCCCAACAGTGGTATCAGAGCGGGCTGTAATCACGCGTATGGATTAAACAGGCCATGTTGTCCATAGAATGTAGAGGATAAGAAGTAGAACTGTGCTAAACCTTGTTTTGCAGCGTTCTTATCCAACTATTATGGTCACAAATTTTCAAGTTGATTTTGTGTGATTGGATCCCACGATGCTTTTTCGTGGTTATTGTTATTTATTTGGTATCACGATTATTTTTCGTGGTTGTAATAATTAACGTAGTGCTTGTTGTTTTTTATTTTGTACCACG
>JAXBDA010010059.1:0-11262 GCA_036023075.1 Gaultheria prostrata
TTATTAAAAATAGGGAGGGTAATAGGGAGTGTTGTTGGAGTGTTGATAGAAAAAGTGTCAAGTTATAATAGATATATGCACTGTACACTGCCTAATTTACCAACTCATTGTTGGGGTTGCTCTTATGGAGGAGTTTATGCGAAGTATGGTCCCGAAACACCTCCGGCTGTCCTTCTATAACTTATTACATATAGATAGTAGTATGATTGTCCTTCAATACACCCCTTATTTTTTAAAAATGCTACCCCTATGTTTGGTAAATGTTACGCCTCTCAACGGTAAATGTTATGCCTTTGTATGGTTAAGAATCCATATGATATCCACCTGTTACGTGTGTTACGTCTATTGGAGTAAAATGTTATGCCAATGTTACGCCCCTTGGTATAATGTTACAGGGTGCATTTTGTATCATCCCCATAAAAGGGAGTGTTATCGGACTGTTTTTCTACAATTTCATCTATAATCAATTGGTATTAGGAATGATTTCCATTAAATGTCCACATACTAAACTAAAGCATATAAACTGAAATACTTTTTACCGCAACTTAATTTTCAATTTTCTGACCTTAAATGTGTGAACATACTTGCATATGTTGTTAATGAAAGGCTAAACTATAACAACACACCAGCATACATGGAAGTAATTATCCAGTCGTCTTGGGATATCACCACGTGATGCCTTCACATGCACTTATCGAACTATATATTTGTGGAATTCATACACTAATTAGTGGTAGACCTTACTGAAATATATAGCGTCAAGAGGTGTTAGGCACACTTAGCAGTGCCTCTAGACCATCCAATAATTTTCTCCAGCATACCCTCAAAACAGGGTAAAGAAAAACCGAGTACATTGGACTAAAGCATTTAGGCCATGTAGTGTGGTTTGTGGATCAAATAAGGGCACTGGGTGGGTCAGTTGTCTACATGGCGCATTACAAATGGGGTATCAATGTACACGACCATGTGGGTTATGGCACAAGAGAAAAGACCCGAGAGAGGCTGTGGTGATTCTGATCACTAGGGAACAGACCCGGAGAGTGGTGACTCTAGTGCTCAACCTCTCGCGAGGGTGTGAGGTCATAAAGGAGGGGAGATTGTAATACCCCAGATTTAGGGATAGAAATTGTTTGGTCCCACATTGGAAATCTATATGAGTGATCTTGGACAGATATAATAAATCATGTAAGAGACTACCAATACCTTTTCTTTTTATCTGCGACTACCAGTACCTTGGGCTTAAGCATTTTAAGTCATGTGGTGTGGCTTGTGGATCGAATCAGGGTACTGGTCTAGTTGTCTACATGGGGTGTTACATCGGACACCTAAGTAATAGAAAAAAAAATAGTAACAAATTTATCTGTTGTGCCTCTCGACCGTCCAAATATGTATTGGACAGTTAACCCTTCCCTAGCTGGAAGAGTTTATCTAAAATCCGAATCATTAATTACGGAGATGGACAGCTGTGATGTAGCGTTACGAACACCACGTCAGACCCCACGTGGGTACCCAATTTGTACCCAAAATTTTCTCCTAACAATGGGACCAGGTACAGAAGTTGGTCTTCTATCACACCCAAGGTCCCAACTCCCAAGCTAGTTATGCCGCCCTAGTACTATAGCTGAGGCTCACTGATATATAATTATATTATGCACCATGACAAGTACTCCAATATAAATACATCGGACCATATATAAGGGTGGGTTAGGTCACTTCCCTATATAAGAAAACTGTAAATATAAGGGGACCGACGGGTTGGGGACCGATCACGTATCGACCGGTGCCGGGGACCCCTTGTGGATCCCAAACGGCCAATGTGAGTGGGTCTCCACGGGAATCGATGCAATCGGGCTACTCGAAGTGCTCAATCCAAAATCATTCATTTTTGTGCAATTTGTTTTACACGAAAACGGGTGATTTTGGATCGAGCACTTAGAGCTGTTCGATTGCATCTATTCCCGCGCAAATCCACTCGGATTTTGATTTTGAGATGGATGAATGGCTCGGATTGGCCATTTGAGACCCACAAGGGAGTCCCCGGCACCGGTCGGTACGTGATCGGTCCCCAAGGTCGGTACCAATAGCATTGTTCATAAGAAAATGAGGAAGGGTTAGGTCACTTGTTCCCCAGAACACCGTAAACGCAAATGGTACTAGGTAGTTTGTGATTTTTAATACTAACTTACAATTATTTTTAGGCCTATATATTAGTTGGCATCTATGTATATATTGATGGCTAAACCAATCGGATTCGAGACACAAGGACAAGGGGAAATTAGACTCTTAAAAGGAAAAACACATGAGCCTAGTAAAAGTAGACTCTTATTTCTTTGGTACTCCAACTGCATTTTCTTTAAAATTATTGTCCAAATGTCCTTTTATCTTTGAATAGTTTGGCCAAACCAAAGTTTAATTTGAAGCAAGTCAGGTTTTCAAATTTCTGGATCACATGATGCAACTGCAATGTCATAATTGGTCAAATGTGAAGTAGTACTGTACTACTCAAGTAGTACTAATTGGTTTACTCAGGTTTAATTTGAAATACGTACTCGAATTTTCATAAAATTGTCACATGAATTTCAACAAAGTATAACGGTACCAATAACCTTCCTCTGTTTGGTTTTTTTTATTTGTTTTTGGTATGGTCTGAGGTCTAGCGAAGTTTGGGCTTTTACTTTGCTATTTCCGTGATTCTTAGTACACAGAATAGTTGCACAGAAAATTACCCAAAAGTGAAATCAATGGTTCAAATGCACTCCCTAGTAAGAGCCCGTTTGGGCGCCTACTTATCTCCTCTTTGCATTCTGTTTTTTGCTTTCTAGGTGTTTGGCAGCAAATTCTGGGAAATAGTTTTGGGAGAAACTCTTTATTCATTTTGGACGTTAGAAGCAAGAATGGAAAAAGAGGCGAGGGTGTTTGGGAGCCCACTTTTCAGCTTTTCATTTTTAACTTTTTGGCTTTTTGATTTTTTCGATTATTGCCAAAATGGTTTTTGAATCTGGGATGAGTGTTTAGGAGAAATGTGCAGAATACATTTTGGGAGAGAGAGATGGGAGCAATCCATAAGTAGAAGTTGAAAAGGAGATGTGAACCTCTTTTTGATTTCTTCTCTCTATCCCTAAAAATGGAGAAACAGTTTTTGGAAAAACTCTTTCTCCCATTGGCTGCCAAACACCCATAAACCGAAAAAAAGAAACCAAAAAATAAAAAAGAGGCTCCCAAACGGAGTCAGCCCCTACTTTTCAATTTCTACTTCTGGGTTTTGATTTTTCTCTCATTTCTCTCCCCTACTTTTCAATTCATAACTCATTTTCATCATTCTTCTCTCAAACACTACTACTTTTGCAAAATGCATTCTACACATTTCTCTCAAACTGAGGGGGTGTTTGGGAACCTATTTTTCAGCTTTTCCTTTTTAACTTGGTCAGAATGTGTTTTGAATTTAGGAATAGTGTGTTGGGGAAAATGTGCAGAATGCATTTTTCTTGGGTCTTTTTTTTTGGCTGGAATATGTTTATTGTTAAACTTTCAAATTAAGTTTGAACACTCTATTGCTCGGCTTTATAAACTTTCTATTATCAAAATTTTTACTTAATTGAGCTCATCTTGATTAAATATTTTTAGATCGGCTCGCCTAATAAATTGATCACATTTAAACATATTCCTTAAAGCTCGTTAATTTTCAAATTAAACTCGAAAAATCGACCATTTCTGGCTCAATTGTCTCATTTAACAACCTTTAAAACATTTTCAAAAGGGTAAATTCCACTGACACCCCTCGAGGTTTCCTGTTAGGACATATTCTCCAAGTCCCTTGCTTTCTGGTCGCGTCTTCCAATACCAAATCCTCTTCTTCGTTCTCTCTTTATTTGCTCATTGCCGCCGATGACCACTAGTATCAGACCGTCGATAACACCAGTGTAACACTACTGATGACAGCAACACCCTTTTTTGCTCTCTCTCTCTCTCTCTCTCTCTAACCCTCATCTTGCACCACCAAATGACGGCTCGAAACTGGAGTTAAACTTGAGCAATAGCGTGAAATCGGCTGCAGTCGCATAAGGAAGCTTTATAAAATGTTATTATCGCCATCGAACAACTTCTCTCTCCAATTTGGTTGTCTAGGTTTGTATTTCCGACCACCAATATGGATTTATGTTCTAGAAAATGCTTTGGATGTGTTCTTTTCTTGTAGTTTTTGTATGTTTTGAATATGTTCAAGAGAAAATGTGGCCAATCTAAGTCATGCGGTATATGTAACTACCATGAGGAATCAGTCAAGCATTATCTGGTCAAATGTGATTGGCCCCGAGCTGTTTGGTTTGGCTACAATACCGAGATTTGTGGACGTCACACATTGTGGATAATTTTCCCATGGAAACACCCATCCAATTTCTGGGCAAAGTTGTGACGATAACTTGGTTTATTTGGAAGGCAAGAAACAACTTCATTTTCGATGTTGGAACTATTAATCCAATGGAAACTATGTTGAGCGCCAATGAGGGCATCCGTGAATTTTTGAATGTTAAGAATTCTTTCCAGGTCCAAGTAGTGAGTACTCCGAACACGTCCCGTAAACCCAACAATAACACAACCCAAAGTTAGATGGTATGGGTTGACCATTTTTTACACGAACACAAATGTGACATGACCTGCCAACACGAAAATTAAACAAAATGAATATGGGATAGACTCAAGTTGTAAGGACCCGCATTTTTATATGATTTTCCGGAAATAACATTGGGGAAATGTGAGGAAATAAAAATTATGTAAAGTGGGGTTGATGTGAAATTAGTATTGCATTTGGATGCATGTGAAACACATTAGAAACACAAAGGGATGTGTGTTTGATTAGAGTGATACATATAGAGGGATTGGGACTGATTTTTGGAACAAACCACACTCCACTCTTTCTCTAAGGGCCGACCATTTTCTCTCTCTTTCCTTCCTCTCCAAAATTCTCTCCAACACTCACCAAATCCACCTCCCACACCTCAATACTTTGAGATTCAACCTCAAATCCATCTTCTACGCTTGATTTGGAGTCCAGGGTTCTTAGTTTTGTTTGAAGAAGGCATATTTTGGTTGAGGTTTGCAAGAACAAACTAGGGTTTCCTTCCTTCTCACCTTTGGAGCTTATTCATTAAGGTAGTGATGAATTTTAGTTCTTCTAATGGTATATTGTTGATATGATGCAATGTTCCTAGCTCAATCCATCAATTTCTAGTCAACTTTGAAAAATCTCTAAGAAATGGGTTTGGTTTTGATTGAGCTTGATTCCTACATGTTTAGTTGTTGAATCCATGAATTGATGGTTGATATATCCCTCTCATATGTTTGGTTGTTGTTTGGAAACCTCAAAATGTGGCTGAAATCCCCTCCATTGGAGAAATCTATCAAAAATTTACTCGTAAGGGCCTCTAAATCGATCCATTTTTTTGAGGTGGATCAATCCAAAATCGTGATTTGAGCCAAAGTGGATCGATCCACTTTTGAAGGTGGATCGATCCAAACCCCCTTAACTGTCCAAAAATTATTTTCTTCGATTTTGGTCGCTTGTTTAGGTTTGTACTTGATGTATCCATTCTCTACACCTTGCAACTTGTTGGCGAGCTTGTTCTTAGCCTATCCTTGTGTGATTAGTGATTTTGTTGACATCAGATATGACACCTACACCAACGTACATTTGACATGTGTTAACTTAGGGACAATCGACACATACATTGTTTTGAATGAAAAGAATTTCTTTGTGCTTGGACACGTTGGAAACACATGATGGCAATTAAATGGATAAATGTGAATCTTAATGAGGGTGAACGGAGCCCACGAAATCCGACAGAAAGATAAGTTTCCTATTTAAACAAGAGGATAACTTTGTGAATATGTTGTTAATGTGAAAAAGTAATAAATGACACGATAAAGTGGAAACGAAACACATGTGGAAACTTCTTGGATCTTAACCTTTGGTTCGATCGTTTGTAGTATCCATTGAACATTTCATTCATGATTGTCATTCTCATGTGCACATCTGATTCTCTATACCCTTAGCGTTAGTAGAAATGTTTTCTACTGGGCTAGTGAGCTCACCCTATCAATTTTTAGGTACTCAATGTGGATCATGAAGTTGGATGCTTGGACAGTGTTCATATTTTGAAAGCTTAGTGCCATAGTTTTCATATCATCTTGAAAACATTATCTTCTTTTGCAAAGATGATTTTGTAACTTCATAATTCATCATCTCTTTTGACTTGTGGGAAATTTGTAATTACCTTATACTTTTATTACTGATGTATTCAAGGTTAAGGATGCCCATTGATCTGAAGGTTGTATTTTGACTTATGGGATTGGCCCGTAGACTTTGACTAATGAAAATATTGACTATTATTTTGTATACAAAGTAATTTATTTATGTAATAAATTTGAGGGCATTGTTGTGAAATTTTAATGTACTCGCAAGCGCACGAATCGGATAGAAGTATAGCTATGCAAGTGCGAGGTCGAACCTACAGGGACTTGTGATTTTTTATAGGAAAAACTAAATAATCCAAAATTGATTAAACCCTAACCTAGTTCCCAAAAGTGTGATTGATTTGGAAGATAAAAACTAAATAAATTAACGATAAACATAATTAAACTAGCACACAAAAAATAGTGGAGATTGACGGTTGAGAAAATTAACTAGAGTTTCGGAATCCACACTCATAAAATATATCAATTAATCTTACGCAATGATTTTTCCTATGATTCTACACAATGGTTTTAGAAGCTAATCTTAACAACCGTGGATAATATTACGATGAGTACTTTTTCTTTTTAACGAAAATATGTTCTCTCTCTGCTTCAAAAGTTTAAGCTGAAATCATTCACTGTATCCGTGAAAACAAATCACAGTGGATACCCCGGACTTAATGATAAGCCCCAAATATTGTATTTATCCGGGCTTATCTCGCTCGTCTTGATCACACACACGTGCATTTTGTGCTTTTATTCGATTGATTTTGCGCGAGTTGTGTTTTTGATGAGTTTCAGAAAATCTGAGCTAAAAGGCGTGTCCAAAGCTCCAAATAATCCCAGGTTATCCCCGGAAGTACCCGGAGGTACCCGAGTACATCCAAGGCCGAGGGAGATCCTCCCCAAGTCATATTTGAAGTAATCAAGCCGTTGGAGGATGACCCGAGACACCCGAAGGTCGGAGGAAGACCCAAATTCAAGTCCCAACTTCAGAGCTCGCTGGTATCAATACCAACTCAAGGGGTATAGATATCAGGTGGACAAAGAAAAATTCAGAAGCTGCTGGTATCAATACCCACATCTGGGGTATCAATACCAGCCAGACAAGGAAAAATTCAGAAGCTGCTGGTATTGATACCAGTTTTCAGAGGTATCAATACCAGTCATTTTCGGCCAGCTTTTAACAGTATTTTTAGGGCAACTTTTGTAACTTTTTGGGGGCTATAAATAGGCTCCTTTGACAGATTTTAGGGGAGGTTGGGGGAGAGACTTTCTCTCTCTACCTCCCTTCTTCTTCCCCACTTCATCTTCTCCAACTTCTCTCTAGTTTTTAGGGTAGTTTCTCTTTGATTCAAGGCTTTTGTCTTCACAAATGTTATAAGTACTCCTCTTATCTTTAGTAATCTCAAGTTTATTTTCATTTTTGTCATGTTTTCCTTAATAACGTTTTTCTCCTTGTTGGTTAATTTAAGCATGTTTGAGTAGTAGTTTAGGCTTTTCATGTTTTTGTGTTTATTGTTGGGTTTGTGAATGGATTCAACTCCTATTTTTGGTCTAAACTTAGAGTTGTTAACTTCTTTGATTGGGTGTAGACAAAGAATCTTGGCACACACAATGCTTTGAACCATGGCACTCTAGGTGTTCGATAAAATGCTTGACTGAGTTTCTTTCCATTTCCAAACCCCATTCATGTGGTAAAAATTGGTTTTCATTGGGTGAGTTCAAGTTTTATGTATCAAAACTTAGAATTGTTAACCTTTTTGATCTTGTGTAGGCAAGGGCTCGACCACTTGCCACACATGATGCTTGGAGCTATGGCATTCTAAGTGTTTGTAAAAAATGCCTCAAAGAACTTATCCCATTGTTAAACCCAAATTGAGTTTCGTTGTTAAATCTTCCGAGTGAGAGCAAGTAATTTTGTCTCTCACTTGAGTTATAGTTGAGAGCCATCAAATATCCGTAGTCATGGGTGGTATAAACTCCTAGACCTCGCCCTCCTTTAATTATCGTTACATCTTTATTTTCTAGTAATTTTCAAGTAGAGAAAACTCCAAACCAAACCAAAAGGTTGGCCGTCCTTACGCCAAAACCCCTACCGTAAAGTAAACCTCTAACTAGCTCCGACCCTTCCCTGTGGATTCGACCTCGGACTTCCGAGTTATTATGCTACAACCAGTGGCAGATCCAGGAATTTACAACAGGGGGGGTCACTCCTTCAGGATCAATCATCTATGTTTCAAGACCCTATAGGAACTCGCGGCAATTATTGTTGTTAAATTCGAAAAAGAATATATGTATATGCAACATATATTATTCTTATTAGTTTTACTTAATATTGAGCTTCTAGAAAAAACTAAACAAAATGTAACATATCAAAGAACTAAGCATTCGTGTATTTTTAGGTGAAACTTGTAATATAATTATTGCATTGTGTACAAATAACACAATTATAATTGCCTTTATGGTACACATAAGTCTGTTTTAGGGTGGATTTGAGACTCAAGACACAAAGAAAATGGTGCGGAGAGGTTTTTAAAAAAAAATATTGAAAAATGAAAAAATAGAAATGAGAACTTGTTGCTGGAATTCGATCTTAAGCCACCCATACAGAAAGCCACAGAGTTACCACTACAGCACTGAGCCAAGTCTGCTAGAACTTGGGGTAGTTTTTACTCCTAATATATTACGTATTACATTATAATCATTTAAAAAAAAGAAAAGAACGTGGAAGTGCTAGCGTGGAGAGTCGAACTTGAGTCAAAAGCAGGAAAGCCAGCTCCTTACCGCTGGATCACTTACTAACAGTTGCTATATTCCGCGCTAATTATTACTGTATATATTACTTCCTTTTTCAGGGGAGTCACGTGACCCCCCTGTGCCTATGGTGAATCCGCCCTTGGCTACAACCGACCTAGCCCTACGCTTGGGGCGACGCTAATTATTACAACGTTAGGTCGCAAACACTTAAATATCAACTTTAATAAGCCAAGCAATTCGATTAATTTGCAGATATCAAATCATGGGAAAAACCCATACATACCGATTGAATCCATACCCGAATTTCATACATACTAATTAATTGAGTCGAGAACAATAGACAATTAAAGCAAGTAGGAAAAATCACATGCATAAAATCAATTAATAGTATTATGAGGTTTCATCCTCAACCCTAGTTTAAAAATTTAGCCTAGCATAGATAAAAATAAATCCTTACAAAAACCCTTTTTGCTCATCTTGTTCTCCAACCGTGAACTCCGATGACGTCGTCCGTGAGATGGTGCAGCCGTACGTCCGTGATCTCAATGAGGCGTGATATCTTCTCCGTGGTCCACGTGAAGTGCTGCCTTGGTGTATGATGTGTATGTCTCCAGCCAACCCCCCAAAACCCTACAGACTTCTTCTATTTATAATCTAGAACAAAATCAAAGAATATCTATCTTTTCCTAAAACTACTGGTGCCATTGAAAAGGAAATATCATTTTTCTATCAAAGTCTATTTTTCGGCAATCCTCAACTGTGTATTTCCTTGGTTAGAGTTCATTGCCTTAATAAATTGCAATTCAACACCACTGCCATGTATCAACCAATCAACTTTCAAAGATTCCTTCTCAGCCAAAGCAATGTCCACGTCCAAATGAGTAATGGTAATTTTCTTCATATGGAAATATCATCATGTACTTTTCATTCTTTGCTTTCCAATTAGGGTCGAACATTTACGGATCCACCGGCGCCCAAAATATAAGTAATTATCATCTTTTTCCTGCAAATTAATAATTAAATGTGAGTTACTAAAAAGATAACAATAATTCTAATTAAGCGCGATAAAGGACTAACAATATGTGAAATAGAGATTACTAAATGTCAATATTTTGCGCTCATCAAATACCCCCAAACCTAAGTTTTGCTAGTCCTCGAGCAAAAGAAATTAAAAAATACTAATAATAATAAGATAAAAAAAAAACTAACTAATCCTTTTTCGGAGGAGTCCGATTGCATTTGGCATATGCAACAAGCCTTTAAACCCCTAGGTGGCCCTAGTGGACGAGTTATAGTCTCGTGAGGGTTTGCAGCAGTGAACACCCACAAACACAAGAGGAAAAGGCACTCAATCGCGATCCCGAACCTAATCAATGGCCTCTCAAAGTAACTAGTACAAGTGCAACGCAAGATAGAGGCAAGATACTTCATTCATTAATAGAGTTAAACAAGTGAACATTCCAATCTAAATTAGCACAAGAACTAGACATGTCGCATATATCTGGATAGGGAAAATTCACAAGGTATGCGTGTAAGTGAAGGTCACACAAAGATGTTCATTAAACTCGAAAACGATACACACATCTTTAATGCCTCAACACTCATCATAATGCTCAAATCATTATATATATTAGACCCTCCCCTTATTGTAATGATATTTTTTCTTTTGTATGGTCGTCCAATGCTTGGATTCCTCAGGCTTTCGAATTGACCCATTTAACGAGCTTTAGGCCAGCCATCCCCAAGCCTTTCGGCCTTAGAGTGCTAGGTTTTAAGAGACCCCCAAAGATGTAAATATCATATATAAATTATTCCGAGATATTAATCAATTGTGCTGTTGGCAGCGTTGGTCAGGGCAAGCTAAGGAAATCTAATTGGGCAGGGTTCAAATCCCCCTAGATGCATTTTTGGCCAAATGAACTTCTTGTCTTTTTTTTTTTTATCTATTGTAGATAAAAATAATTCTTACACCATAAATGTTTATTAGTTTGCATTTTTCGCTAATTAACTTTTTGTCTTTTTTTTTTATGCATTGTAGATAAAAATAACTCTCACACCATAAATATTTTTTGGTTTACGTCGACGATTGATCCACCATAGTTATGCTTTAGTGGTTGTAGAGTTCAAGGTTCATATCCTTTGCAAAGCATAGATGTTCTTACGAGTGTTCTTTATTCTCTCTTAATTTATTTTAATTTTACTTCTAACCTAATTAGTTAGAGAAAACACAAATATGAGCAGTACTTTGATATGTTTGATTCATTTTTTTTTCTA
>JAXBDA010010060.1:0-11262 GCA_036023075.1 Gaultheria prostrata
GGGGTGTGAGGATCAATATACTTTTTATGGGGGCAACACATAAACGTGTGGTCAGTGTTATTATTGGTCACCTCTTTCTCGCACCCTACACATATATCACTCTCTCATTGGTCCGTCCCACCACCTTCTTTTTTTTCCGTCCGTCCCTCTCTCCCCAGCACTTCTCTCTCTCACTCTCATTTACTTCATAACTTTTCTCTCACTCCCCCACTTTTCTCACATTTTTTATTTTTTAAAAATTAAAATATTTATAACTTTTATTTGTTATATCCAATATTTAAAATATATATATATATTTATATATTTAAAATCTACTCAACGATATCGATCAAACAAGACCAATATTGAATATGTAATTATTCAATATAGTGTGTTTTTTAATGGCCTAACACTAGTGAGGGTAGTACTAACAAATCCATAAAATATTTCTACCGGTTTTCGGTATCCAATTGAACTGATTTTTATAAAGGTCTGTTTATTTAATATTTCAAACGTCCGCGTAAAAAATCAGCTCAATCGGGCATCAATATGATATATTTTTTTAACGATCTGACATTTACAAGTAATGGATAATGTTAGGAGTTTTTCCGTTTTAATAGGGTGTGTTTTATACACAAAGTCATGTATTTGCCGTTTTAAAACGATGGTCTGTAACTGCTAAGGTCGGTCAAAGAGGAATACGAGGCCTCCTTTGTCAACAAAATTTAAACCGATTTTTTGGTTTATTCGTTTTGTTTTTTTTTTTTTTTTTCGCAAATGTTAGTTTTGCATCAATTTTTTGTGGTTTATTGGTTCCTCTCGACGAGACGAATCTAGTATGAAATTATAGTCAAAACTAATTTTTTTTTAATGAAGCCAAAAATACGTGGTTTATTGGTTTAATTTTGGTTTTTTTCAAAAAATAATTAATTTTCACTCTAATTTCATACTTGTTAGATTCGTCTCGTTGAGAGGAACCAATAAACCACAAAAGAATTGAAGCAAAACTAATAAATGCAAATTTTTTTAATAAAGACAAAACGAATAAACCAAAAAACCAATTTTTAATTTTTTTGCCAAAGGAGGAATTGCGACGAAAAGGGCTCACTTAAGTTCGATTCGATTGAGAACGAAAAGAAAGGTAAATAAGCCATCAGACATGAGACATATAGCCAACTAACGTTCTAAAGACAACCGTAAGTGGTGTTGCATGAGAAAGTAATAAGTGCTTGTTTTCCTGGAGTTCTATATATTCGAATCTCACAAAGGTCAAACATTCGAAACCTTAGAGCACTATTGGATTTGCTCAGTCATTAACTTTTAAAATTTCGGAATTAGTCGAGGTATGGATGAATTGGCACGAACATCTGGTCATGGAAAATGAAAACAACAGGAAGAAAAAAAACAAAGGACCGTTGGATGAAAAACACTCTTCCCAACTTGACCCAATGAAGCACTCCGGTTGGTGAGTTTACGGCAATGCTATGTACACAGAAAAAATACTCAGAATTTACCTCAGAAAGTGAGAATGAGTGGCTCAGATGCATTTGCACTTCATCTGAGCCACTCATTTTCAATTTCTGGGTAAATTCTGGGTATTGTTTCTGTGTACCTGCATTTCTGGTGAGAGGTTAAGGCCCAGATTATTTACTTCAGAAGGCAATCCTACGACTTTGTGGGGTCACCGCCAAGGGGTACAAATCCTGATTCAACACATTTTTATGGGGCAACAGTAACGTGTGGTCAGTGTTATTATTGGTCACCAGAGAAATGTGTGGTGGGTGTGTTGCGACACAATCTGGATGTGACCCAAGAGGCCAAGACTACCAAATAATTTTCCTCAAGATGTGGGGTATACGTTGCTGGTCTTGTTCAATTAGACACGAAAAATGGGAAAGAGCAACGAATCAACGTTGCTGGTCTTTGAAGGATCATGCTTAAAGCACTGAAACCGGACCGGGGAGTTACATTTTGATTGTGATTTCTTTGATGTTGTTCAAGCTTAAAGTAAAATGTAATATTTTTTTTCTGATTTGTTTGTTATTTTATATTTTTAATGTAATAGTAGGTGGACAACTAATATTGAGGTCGGGTTTGGACAATCTAAACATCAGAATCGCTCATGCATATGGGCTATTCATTTCTGTTTCCCGTCGGTTTCAGATAAAATTGCCATACCAAGAGCTAAGGTCGGTCAATGCAAAATAGGGAAGAAATTGCGAGGAAAAGGGTTCATTATGTTGCGATTGATAGCGAAAGCCGAAAAGAAGTCGAAATAACCCGTTAGACAAACAAGCCAACTAAGAGCATCCTTATCAGCCTCACCAAAAAAAATACCAAATTTAACCTCAAAAACACCTTTTATAAATTAGCAAGTCACTTTTCTAAAAATTCACAAAATCAGACTTTTTATTCTAACTTCATTATATTAAACTATTATTTCTTTCTACTCCTACTCCCCAAAAGTAATAATAAAAAAGTGAACAGTGCATGAACAGTGCGTGAATAGTGCCCTTGGTGAGTGAACAGTGCCGCACCAAAAATGGTGCGGTACTGTAGCAAAGTTACAAGTTTAACAAATTTGATAAATGATTTGGTGAGTCTAATTTTAGGGGGTTTTGGGGGGCTTGACTCTCTATATTTGACTCAAAAGTTAAATTGGTTCTCCTGATATTGATGCTCTAATGTTCCTAAAGAGTGTTGGATGAGTAAACACTTTCTCAAACTTGACTGATACGAAGTCTTTCTCCCTGTATTATTTAAGGCCCATATTATTGTTTTCATCATTTAAGCCTCCAAATTATCTGAGAATGAAGAGGTGTAATTTCAATTAACGATCTCAGACCGCTTTTCCACTAACTTTCCCAAAACTAATTGGTGATAGGAAGGGTTTCAATTAAGTCTTTTATGGCATTCGACATCGCACCCGCAAGTCTGTTTTTAGAGTGGTCGCAGGGAGTTGCGTCGTGTAACCAAAATCCATGGGGGCACTCCGGGCCCAACAATCCCTCCCTCACGGTGACGCTCCCGCGACTCGAACTCATGACCTCCTGGCTCTGATACCACTTGTTGGACCGCTTTTCCACCAACTCTCCTAAAACCAATTAATGAAAAATCCTAGCTTGACTAGGTTTATAGATTTACTTCAATCTAATCTCTTTAAAAAATCGACCCACCAATCAAAAACTTTAACCAATCAATGAAACGATATCAAACAATCGAAGAACACCGATTTACGTGGAAAACCCTAAACGGGAAAAAACCACGGGAAGGAATCATGCACTAGAAACATTGTGTGATTACAAATAGACTTACTCAATGACCGTGTATCCTCACCACGAATCCTAAGCCCTACTTGCCGAATCCACATACATCACACCCTTGCATGATCGCCAAGTGTTGAATCCTCAAGCCTTCCAAATATATTGTCTTTCGAACTCCACGAAAGGGCTTCGATAGAGAAAACTTGATTTAAAGATGAACAAAGAAACCCTTTGAAGATGGTCTTGAACTTACGGCATTCGACAGCCTTCACGAATCTTCAAAGTTCATGAATCCTAGCACTCTATAATGGTATTTTAGAGAGAGAGGCGCAGATGGTCGAAATATGGCTGATGTGGTTCTGATAAAAGACCTAATCGCTCAGATTTTATAGTTGCTGAATCGGGTCTTTTTGCCGGTTGTTTTGCTCAAGCCAAATATCCAGCAAAAGCAAACAGATTGTTTTGCTACCAGAAAACCTTGAAATGCTCGAGCCAAACTTGTAGCATCCTATTTTTTCCTTCAAGATGATCAATCCTTCTTGACTAAAACTACCGCACTCAAAAATAAAAAATACATATTTGGACAATACTTTTTCACACCTAAACACACTCCAAAAAGAAATCGAAAATTACAGTGCCATTAATATAGGATACACGACAAAGTATGTGTTTTGGGCATGGACTTGCCAAACCAAAGGAAGCTCTGCCGATTGGGCTTACAAACGAAAAACGAGTATATGCAAATTACAAGGCCCATATGCTATCCAAGTCCAAACGTAAAATCTACTCTCACATCTAATCACTGATACAACACATTGGTAACGAGATCAAAATATCTTGATAGATCTGCAAACCTCCTATAGATGCTTAAATTTACCCTTACAATATGCTTTTGAAGATTTGCCATGAGTCTTCTGAGGTCTTTCGAACGCAAAGGAGACAGCCTCAGCATATCCCGTATGGACGGGAGTCATATTCATTCGAAAGTCGAGGCAAATTATCTTAGAATGAAGAGGTGTAATTTCAATTAACGAAAAACATATGCAAATTACACGGCCCATATGCTAGCCAAGTCCAAACGTAAAATATACTCTCACGGCTAATCACTAACGGCATCCACAGTAGTCTCTCAAAATAGCTCTTAGGTGAGGCTCCCAAAATTTAGCAAGCTATTTGATCAATTGTAGTCTTCAATGAACCATTTTCCTCCACTACAAAAAAAATTGAGTTTTAATGACAACGTGTCACTAAAAATGTGTAGCTAAAGAGTATTTAGTGACAGTTTTTTATGCTAAACTGTCACTAATTACAGGATTACTGACAACTCACTAAAAAATTGTCACTGATTTTTTTAGCAAAACACTTTTAGTGACAACCTAATGACAACAATTGACAAAATTGTTGTCACTAAAGATCAATTTTTTTTTGTAATGGGGCTCCCTATTCAAGCTTCCAACGGTGGCTTCTAAGAGCATCTCCATCAGTCTAGGCAAAAATACTAGCCATTTTGCCTCAAAAAGTGTCATACAATGATATAGCTAGCCAAAAAATATCACCTCTACCCAACAACCTAGCCACTTGGCTCAACAAAAAAAAAAAAATAGCTGTACTCGTCTTCCACCTCTGCCGCGCGTGGAGCACAACCGCGAGAGTGGATCTCACTCTCCGACACGCGCCAAGTTTCACCGGCGCGTGCAAGCTCCGGCCACCCTTTCCGGCGACGAGTCTTACACCATTCAAATCGCCTCGACGATACCTACAACCCTATGGTATCAAATCGATTTTAGGATCACTCCTCCGGTGAATAGGTTTTTTCCGGTGAGAGAGGAGAGAGAGAGGGCGGTAGCGAGCCCGAACTTCGATGCCAAGCCTCGCCCCCTGTGGCGAGGTACTGTGGACACGGCCACGATGGCGAGGCTGCTGCCTAGGCTGCTGGGCGGTCGTTTTTGTCCCTCTTCCGGCCAAGCCTCGCCAGCGATGGCTCCTAGCCATGGAAGGAGAGCTTGATGGAGATGCTCTAAGCATGACTCTTAACACATTAGCTAAATTTAGGCAGTCTCGTAGCTAGCATTAAGTGGGACCCAAGCTCATTTAATCTTTTATTTTTTTAATTTAATAATAAGTGGACAACCAATATTGAGGTCGGACGTGAATAATCCAAATGTCAGAACCGCCCATGCATATAGGCCATTCATTTCTGTTTCACGTCGGTTTCAGAGAAATTGCCATACTTAGAGTTAGAGCAACCCCAACAAACTCCCTAAATTGGCTCACATCCCTATTTTAGGGAGCCAAACCTCAAAATTAGGCTCCAAGAGACTCCCTAAACCCCTTCCTAAAATACAAAAATGAATAGTACCTCCCTAAAATCCCTCCCATTTAGGGAGACACTATTCACTCCCTACCCATTTTTTTATTTTTTCTCTCTCTTCTTCCCTCTCTTTGCCTGCTTGGTTTTTTTTTTCTTTTTTTATTCTCTCTCTCTCTTACTTTTCCCCCATATATTATATTTTATTAAAAATAGGGAGGGTAATAGGAAGTGTTGTTGGAGTGTTGATAGAAAAAGTGTCAAGTTATAATAGATATATGCACTGTACACTGCCTAATTTACTAAGTTATTGTTGGGCTTGCTCTTAAGGTCGGTCAATGCAAAATAGGGAAGAACTTGCGAGGAAAAGGGTTCATTAAGTTGCGATTGGTAGCGAAAAGAAGTGGAAATAACCCGTTAGACAAACAAGCCAACGAACGTACCTAGAGTCCTAGACACTGTCGGATGAGTAAACACTCTTCTCAACTTGACTGATACGAAGTCTTTGTCCCTGTATTATTGAAGGCCCACATTACTCTTTCCATCATAAATTGGTACGACTTTGCAGAGTCTTTTGCTACTTGATTAGGATCCGAGGTTCCAAACTGATTATGTACAGTTTTTGTACTATATTGGTTGCAACTTGCAAATATAAAATTTATTGGGCACTCTCAGAATATGGAACATGGCGCTTCGAAGTGCTTTAAAGGTGTTTTGGCCTAAATAATGAAGTCAATTTTTTATTTTTTGGTGTTTGAAATGCTTGAGTTAACTTTTTATTTTTTGGTCCTTAAAGAGCTTGAGTACAAGTATTTCAAGCACCAAAAAATAAAAAGTTGACTTAATTTTTTAAGCCAAAACACACCTTAAGCACCCGAAAATCATTTAAGACTCCAAATTATCTGAGAATGAAGAGGTGTAATTTCAATTAACGAATAACATATATATATGCAAATTACACGGCCCATATGCTATCCAAGTCCAAACGTAAAATCTACTCTCACATCTAATCACTGATACAACACATTGAAAACGAGATCAAAATATCTTCATAGATCTGCAAACCTCCTGTAGATGCTTAAATTTTTAGCCTTACAATAAAATGCTTTTGAAGAATTGCCACGAGTCTTCTGAGGTCTTTCGAACGCAAAGGAAACAGCCTCAGCATATTCCGTATGGACGGGAGTCATGTTCATCTCGAAAGTCGAGGCCTGCTTTATTAGTTTTTTAAGTTTTTTTTTTCAATCAATGTACATCAGTGGCGGGTTAGTGTGAAAGTTTGTGAATTAGTCTTGAGGGGAGTCTAGAAGCTATCCATAGCCATAAACCCTAAACGCCTCTGCGTCTCCCATGTAGGAGAACTAGGAGATAACTGTTAGGTTACAAGCACTTAATTATTAGTTTTTTAAGTTTCTGATGTAATTTTTGGCTCGAAACTATAAATAGAGAACCCTAATTTATGTTTGGGGGTGGGATTCCTTGATAGAAGAAGTTTCCACCTTTTGTGGCAAAAATTCTATTGACGTTCCTAGCATGGATGGCGTCAAGGAAGATCAAGGCGTAGAGTTCAGAAACGACAAATTTGCATCATTACCGTGTTGAGTTACTTTATACGGTTACTTTTGGAGTTAAATAATCGCTTTAATGAGATGAATACATAGTTACTTCTTTGTTTTGCATGTCAGAAGATGGTTGAAACCTTGAAGAGATGTGGGTATTCGTTGGTTTACCATACTTCTTACTTTAGCCCTTGTTACTTGTTGCCACTGTCACAGTAGAGAGAGCATTTTCTGCTATGAAGATTGTGAAGTGTAGGCTTTGAAATCGAATGTGTGATCAATGGATGCATGATAGTATGGTTGTGTATATAGAGAAAGATTTTTTTGATAGCATTACAAATGAGGCTATCATGCATCGTTTTCAAAGTATGAAAAATCGAAGGGATTGCTTGTAAAGGAAAGCTATGTTTGTTTATCAATATATATCTACTTTTTTTTATATACTTGTTAATCTAATTCTTGCTCCCTCGAAACAAAAAATCCTGACTCCATCCCTAAATACATGTGATTTGGATCTCCACGTATAAATCTTGCGTCCACCACTGCCGTTGAAGTATGATAGACTAACTACCCAGCCAATTCACTTGCTCATTTGAAGAGATTCATTTACACAAAATATGAGATTTTTTCCAACTAACTCCTTGCTTCCAAGCAGGGGCAGATGTAAGGGTGAGGGTGGCCCCGACCCTTCCGTTTTTTGGGGTATATTTTGCATATTTTTTAAAAAATTAAAAAATTTCAAAAATAATTTAAAAGTAAGAATAATTTTCACTTCAAGATCACTAAATTATGGTAAATGATATCGTGTGATAATGATACTGCATTCGTCGAATGATATGATAATAAAACTACTCAAGATTAATTTTTAATTTATCAAAACCGTCACATAAAATCTCAAATGATTAGATTTCATCCTGAAAAAAATCATCGATTTTTTTTATAGTTCGGCCCCTTCGACTTTGATTCGTGGCTTTCCCACTGCTGCCGAGCAAGAAAAAAGTAAAAAGAAAACTTATTTCTTGAGAGGTAATTAAATAGGGATGACAACGAGTATGTTTGGTCCAAATTTCACGACGATCATACTGAATCCAAAAGTTGTTACTTGCACATGAAATCGAACCCATAATGGACGGATGTAATTTCACTACTAGAATACTACTCCCCCGTCTCTTTTGCAGTGTGTAGCCTTGTAATTCCAACTTATTTTCTCTCTCATTAACTTTTACATCTATTTTCCATTACTTACGTTCCTTATCAATATAATAATACCCACTAACTTTTTCAAAAATCAATCTATTTTTAAGGGCAAAATAGGAAAAGTATCCACTAACTTTTCAAAACACACACTTAGTTAAGGGACAGTCCAAAATAGAAAATTAAACACTATAAAAGGGACGGAGGGAGTAATTGATAAAGATCACACTACGAAAATTTGAAAGATTACAGTTTTGATGAAACCGTGATAAAGAAATGCAAGGTGAGTTTTTAATGTCACTTTGCTAATAGAATCGTAGTGGTTAATAACAATTATCACAAGTTTAAAAAAACTGATATTATAATTGCTTAATTTAATCACATTTTCCTACAAGTGTGATAAAATGTGTTTATTTTCACAACACTTTGTTACAACTGTGATAAAAAGTATTTATTTTAACAGAGTTTTTCCGACCTTGATAAAACGTGTTTGCATATTTTAATCACACTTCGATTACAAGTGTGATGGACTAGTAAAAACTTTATTTTTTATTTTAAGTTTTTAATTTTGTCGGCTTATGCAATGCCTTCAACGACCAAAATATGAGCTTAGTCGGGAATGTTTAGCGCCAAAAGATTATCCGGCTCGAAATGATTGGCGCCAAGTAGAAATCTGGCAGAGACATAATGGTGACAAAAAGTAGTTGCCAAAGAGAAAACATGCCATATATTAACTAATTTTTTGTTAGTGTATTCGTTTACCAAATTACTAGCTGTCGCCAAAGGTTAGTCTACGGCGACCAAATTTACGTCGTCGATTGTATAATTTCTATAAAATAAAAAATATATAAATAAAATTATACATTATAATATAATGCCATATGTGTTTTATGTAAAATATATTACATCTTTGTTGTAATATAAGAGAGAATAAATGAAGAGATAAAACATATACATACTTCTTTGGAAATGTGACATAAAGATTTGGGTAGCCTAGTGATTGAGTGTTAGGATTAGAATTGGGAGGTTGTGGAGATGATGCCATGTGGTACGTCACATTAAATTCAAATAACACGGTTTTATGTCCAAATCGTGATCGTATAGTTAATCTAATCACGATTTTACGAGCCAACCGTGATTGTCCAATGTTTTTAACCATGTTATTTGTCCATTCCGTGATCTTAAAATTAATTTTATCACAATTTTACGTTCAAACCATGATATTATTTTTTATTTAACTACGGTTTACATGGTAAACTGGACTTGTATAATGGTTTTAATCATGTTTTTTCATGCAACCCGTGATTGTACCTCATTTATTAGCACGCGTTATATATTTCAATATCAATTTGGACATACTTTTAAGAACGAATAAAAACTATTTTCGAATCAACGTGACTTTTAATAACACCACCATCAACCACGGTTTTAAAACCGTGATTGAATTATAATAATCACAGGTAAAGTCTGTGATCTCTTACATTTGTAGTAGTGATTTTGTGTACCATAACTGAACTATATAGGGTTCGGTCTTTACCTGAACCACACTATACTAGGGTTGGCAATGGGGATGGATCGGTGCCGGAGACTACTATCCCCACCCCCGATCCCCGAATCTCTCCCCAGTCCCCGTCCCCGCTCCGATCCCTAATGGAGATTATTTTCTCCCCTCCATCCCCGCCCCAAACAGGGAACGAGTATCCAAACAAGGATTCGGGAAAATTCCTTGATTTCTTTTTTGATCTGACTAATTAACTTTGGATTAAAAATAGGAAGAATCCGAAAATCAGAGTTGGAAATCAAGAAATATATGACCTCGAGTCCTCAACCTGGAGCCGAAGCAGACATATTGTTACGAGAGAACTGCTGGTAGAGAGAGGTAACCACGACCTGGACCGCGGTAACCTCCGCCAGAAGAACTAGCCAGAACCGAATCAAAACCATAAGAGGTGGATGTTGTACTGGACCACTGGTAGAGGGAGGAGAGGTCGATCTTGGGGCAACTTTCAAAGGGGAAAGAAGATCGCCGTTCAATGAAAAAAAAGAAGGAGAAGATATTAGACAGGAGAGAGAGAGAGAGAGTGGGTAACAGTTGTTTCTTCATTATTTTTTCTTTTTATATATATAATGTATATATATAGGAACGGGAATTCGGGGACGGATCGGATCTGATTTGAAGTGGGGATACACCTATCCCCGCCTCCAATCCAATCCCCGAATTTTTTTTAAAAAAATCCCCAAATCCGCTCCAATCCCCGAACGGATCTCCAAAATGCCGATCCATTCGAATTGAGGACCGGATCTGATTCGAACGGGTCGGAGGAAATTGCCATCCCTACACTATACCCACGTCATTACTAATTTTACAGACGGGCAAAAAGATAAAAAGACGAGGTTCTAAAATAAAAGAACAAATCAATCTTTATTAAACTACCGCCATTTCCCATTCCAAAATGTTAAGCAAAATAACTAAAATCTTTAACTTTCACATGCCACACCAAGTAGCACACTCATTTTAATAATTAAAAAGAAACCAAACAAGGCAACACAATGCCTAATTAAGTTTACAGCATTACAACCTCAGTAAACTCTAAAAAAAACAAAAATGATAAATTATAACGTTGGGTCATTAGAAATCCTAGGATGTTATTTGGTTTGAATTCTTCATTGGCCGATTCAGCATTGCTGCATTGGATTCAGGTTTGGTGCGGATACTTTCTTATACCAAACAAAAACCGGCCGCGTAAGAAATACCTTTCTCATATGGGCTATTTATTTCTATTCCCGTCGGTTTCAGATGAAATTGCCATACCAAGAGCTAAGGTCGGTCAATGCAACATAGGGAAGAAATTGCGAGGAAAAGGGTTCATTATGTTGCTATTGATAGTGAAAAGAAGTGGAAATAACCCGTTAGACAAACAAGCCAACTAACGTTCCTAAAGACTGTTGGATGAGTAAA